>MU912264.1:34331-71380 GCA_036418165.1 Cooperia oncophora
GAGATCAGAGTAGAAGTTGTGGATGACCTAATCCATTGCCCTTCTGGATGCGGTGATTGCTCCGTCCGGACGTCGGAGGGCGGTCATCTTGGTCTTGCAGTTGGCGAAGTCGCGGCGGGTTTTGCGGATGCTCTTCCCCGCCTCTGCGGCTTCCAACAGTACAGCTGCTCTTCTCTCCTTGAGGTCTTCCTTTATCGCTTCTCTGCATAGCTTCGCAAGCTCAGACGTCAGCTGGTAATTGCCTGCGGCTCGTGCGGCTCCACGTTGGCGAATCAGCTCAAGAGTTTCCAGAGATAGACGCTTCTTGGTAATCTCGGAACTCTCTGACTTCTCGGCGCAGTCGTGAAGGTGTGCGACAAGCCGTTCGTATTCCTTGTCGATGTTGTCGATTATGGAATCCTCCCAGAGTGCAGCGAGAGAAGTGAAGTGATCCCAGTTGATGACGGACTTGGGGTACGCTTCTTGTAATTGCGGCTCTTTCTCTTCGCATCGCAAAGCGGAATCTCGCGCGAAGGAGACGGTAACCGGAATGGTAAAAGGTTTTTTGGGTAGGCTCAGGACTGACTTGAAATTCACTCGACATTCATGTTGTGGGCCTCAACTTGTAATAGGTGCATTCCGATTGTACCGCCGACTCGACGGTGTTGGTGTAAAAGGGCACTGCAGGTAACACGGAAAAGGAGGAAAATCTGATGGATGATTCATCTTCGCCACGGCTGGCACTGCATATGCCGACACTGCTTATGGAGCCGCGTCGTTTTAACGCTAATCTTCTGACCACCCTCAACCGGGCAAAATCACAGGGATCAGAAGATTGTGAAAGGATACGCCTTCGAAATTGAGGCGCAGAAAAAATACTGCAACTTCGGCGTGGAATACCTTGTACATTGCCTTTTTTTTGCAAGAGACACCCACTGAGATCTGCAAATTTGAGCGTTCCATGTCTAGTGGAAGTGTAGACTTACTTGTATTCAGCTCAAAAACGCAATATTTGCATTTTTCCACACGAGGATATTGTCTGAGTGCTCGGTTGTAGACGACAAGGAATGCCTCAATAGATAGTCCCAGTTGAACTTTTTTGATACTTGAATCACTTCTAGATACGGATTATATTCGATTATAAATGCCGGTCGACCTGAAAGTACCACAGCTCAGAGCATACGCACCTCCTAAAATCCGTACTCTAACATACCTGGTTGACACGAATGCAATTCAACCAATTTGGGCATGCGGAGGTGTTGAATTTGTGATTTTCTTAGTGTGATGCACATTTCTATGGAAACAACATCCTCAAAGAGCTCGTCGACAAGTTCTTGGTTCAACTCCGAGATGTCAAGCTCGATCATTTGGTTTTTACGAGGCTTCCACATCTTCTTACCACCGCACAGCTCAACGAAATGTGTAGCGTTGCGAGTATCATGTGGTGTAATCGAGTAGCACTCTGAAGCAGAACGTTTCAAACAGAAGCTTTCCAATCAGTCGAGAGCTGTTGTCAACGGTGACTGGATTACGCTCTGGTTCGCTACGGGTACTGAAGTCCGTTAGGGAGCTGGCTTTCCTGTCGTCCTGACACCGTTCTCCACCATTTTTGGAAGCTGGGCAGCCATAATTGGTGGAAAACGGATTGGCGCGGCTTCAAGCCCAGCCCACTTGACACGGACTTCTGCCCGCAGCGAGCGAGACTGCACCCGATGTGTTACACTTTTTCTCAGACTGTGATTCTGAACCCTTTATTAGCTTTGAGGTCATTCACAAAAGTGTTCTGGTCACAACAGTCTTGACCCGAAGTTCTGTCCTGATGCATTCCATTTCAGAATCTCCCTTTCTTCAGAAACAGATTGGTCACTTTCTACCAGCACTACACTAACCCGAAGATCTATCATTACTCTATTCCGCGACAAAATCGTCACTACAGTTTGTACACTTTTGTCACCTTTGGCTCTCCAGCAGTTTTTCTGCTTTATTACCCGGGCTCGGCACCAACTTCCTTCCTTTTACGTGGTCATCTTCGGTAGAGTGCTGTTCGGTCAACTCAGCGATTAAGGTGTAGACACCGGGTCTGAACTATAAGGACGGTGTCCTGCTGTCCCACCTAAACCCTTGCAGGAGAGCTACTTCCTTTTGGGTGACGTGGGGCCAGGATACAGCATCTCCACAAATTTCTGCCTTCGGTGCGACCCCCACAGTTTCGAGTGGGCCATTGTATCAAGGCAATAACTCGTTTTCCGTTTTGCACGTGCTCATGATCTTTTCGCTGCGGATGGTGAGTCGTGTCAGGGGGCTGGGTTTACGCAGCGCCAGCCTGTTCGCCTCCAATTGTAAAAGAGGAAGGCGACAACAGTTGGTGTAAAAGGTGCTGGCGCCGTGCCAATCTCAGCCATCCTGACATGTCCAAGTGTGCGCAACGAATAAGACTGTATAGCTAGCGTGAAACGCATTGCGTATTTTATGGAATACGGTGCTCATCTGTAGGCTCTTAGCAGACATCCCATCATTTTAGAGTTATTTGGACGGACTTCTCATAGGAGCTGAACTGCTTGTTATAATAACTCTCTTATACACACATGCTTGCCTACATTACCTCTGTATTTTTGAAGAATACAGAAACGACATCTATCCCTGATAGAGTCGATTGTTTGATCGCGTAAAACAAAATTGTTTCGCATCTCAACATTTCTCAGGACGTTCAGTCGACCGAAGCCCTCAGAAAAGTAGACAGACAATTTGACCGACCTCAGGTTTTCGTTATGCACTACTCGCAAAGCGCGATCACCTGAAAATGTCTCGATTTCTTCAAAATTTCTGCGTATTTTCACGATTAAATTCTTTTTGTTACATAACATCGATAGGGATGGGATCAACAGGGTGCGCGTTAATGTGACGATGAAGAGTGGAAATAAGATGAAGATGATTGAAGGAAAAAGCCTACATTCTTCAATGAACGCTCCTAAACACAGTATGGCGTGATTCGAAATGTACGTACAAGGTAACAGTACTTCACAATCGGACTTATTGCACGGCTTACTTTCAGGGTAGTGGTTTTCACTACGTCTGAAATCTAAACACGCTAGGACACGTCATTGTGGGTTTCCCAGCAGGGTAGGGGGGTCGTATTGGCTCTAAGAAAATTTTTTTATAGTTGGTTTTTCTTGTTTCACGGTCGCTATCAGGTGGGAGGGGTCTTTTTTGCTCGTTGTTGGGTGAAGGGGGAGGGGGTATTTGCTCGTATTTGCCGTCTGAAAGAAATTTGCTGAGAAAAACTTCTCCGGTTGTTGACTCTCCTGTTTCACATCTGGTATATACCCCCTATCCTTTCAAGAGCAAAATTTTGGAAAAACGTCTGGGAACTTCAGAAAAAGTGGTGGGAAGTTGGAAAAGAGAGAGGCAGTTAGGATGGGTAGGGGGCGTCGTATTCCCTCGCTTTTTTCCCGCTTCACATGTAACGAAATTACAATGAACCTGACAGTTTTGGAGTGAAGTGTCACTTTCTACAAGTGCAAAAGAATATACAGTCAGCTCGCCAAAAATATTGAAAAAAAAAGAGTTCGGGCATTTGCAATGTTCACTGTTACACGCGCTTAGAGTAGTTGAGCTCAAATCAGCCTCGACAGTTTGCGCAACGATTCCCCGAATGAACTTGGGCAGGAATCTCCTCACTCAGAGGTCCAAATCCCTTGTGCGAGAGCCACTCCTTCTCTCAGGCTTCCCGTTGAGTTTGAACGTTGGACTGTTCACGCCGGGGGGGGGGGATTCCCCAAGCTTTGTCTTCATACAGAACAGGGCACCAACACGCTATCGCCATTCAAGATGAGATGCATACGCCCATACTTTCACATCTGCTATACGATCTAAGAATGGCCTTACGAGATCTTTCTTGCCTGTGCTTTGCAACGTCAGCGCCGATGTGAATCTTTGAAGCATCAATGCCGTTATGGCTTAAAGGTGAATCTAATAGGCTGACGGTTTCGCGAGCTGTAATCAGCTTCCGGCATTGATAAGTGCATTGTTTTGCTTGTTCGTGGAACGTATCTAAATGATCACAAATGTCCTCACAAAAGCTTATTGAGTGCTGAGAATGTTTAAGGAGAACTCCATTTCAACTCGAGGGTGCACATGGCTTAGCGCATTGCACGTCAGTACCGTTTTTGAGTCAGAAGAGCGTGATATTCGTATTTGGCTGGAAAGTTCTGCCACTTTTTCGAACTCGAAAGACTTGTCCTTTACCTGAAGGGGGGTGAACGGTAATGTGAGCACTTATACATGAAAGAGTGGTCTTTCTATTACAACCACTCGCTTGATTCTGCTTCTTCTTTTTCTGCAATATGGACAAGAATGTTATCCGCTACCATCGCCACCGACCCCTCCAAATGCTTCTGCTAGTGCAGCTCACTTCCAAAAAAGTTCAGCCGTTCCTCATGCAATAGAGCTGGATGGCTCTCCCCTTGCTGTGGTGTAGCACAGATATTGCTCCTAACTGCGAGTTGCCCCCCGTAATCAATCATTACTGGACGAGAAATTACGACAAAACCTCGAAAAGTCTGAGTTCAGGCCAAGATTGAGATGATGTCCAACTTGGTATCGCGCCTGCCTGCATTGTGAAGCGATGGCATCCATGAGGTGCTCAAAAACAGGCAAGGACCCCGCAGTAGCATTGCTGTACAATTTTGATCTTACACTCCTCTTTATAGAACGAAAGCCCTATTTGAAAAAAGTGACAGAACTTTCCCGCCAACCTAATATAAACAAGTCACAAAGCTCTCTAGGATTCTGGCCGAATCTGATAATTCAAGACTAATTTCCAGAAGTGCCCGAGTCGTTAGAATGGCAAACCGTCCATATCGATACTGAGATGGTCCTTGCTCTCGATAATAGAAAAAAACTAAATTGATAATGGAGTGAAAGTTAGCTGACCGGAACTTGCAAGGCGGAGCTTTCAAGCATGGAATGTAAGCAGGGTTAAATAGGCAACGCAGGTAGTCCTGCAAGGATATATAACATTTTCACTTCAAAGTCAGCACTCTTCTAACCAAAATCACAACATTCCAAACTAAATTCACCACTTTTCATACCAGATTGACCACTTTTCAAACCAAATTCACCGCACTTGTTAGACCGAGCAATTAATCAACCATATCACGCTGGACACAACCGCGAGCCCTGTCCCGGCGGTCACGCCTACTTGTCAGCCCGGTCATAAATGTTCAAACTTAGCTTCATGACTTCTCCTTCTATGACTTTTTTTATCATTTCCTGTTTCGTACATACACTTTGATTGAAAAGGACTGGACATTGACACATAGCCTACCCTGCCCATTTCCCAAGGAGTTTGTTGCGAACTTCGAATTTTCGTAACTTTTTCAAGTTTGTCGATTTCACATCCACTCTTCACAAAACGGAGGTACACTTACCGGCGAGGTCGTTCGGGACGTGGAGCGCTTTCTGTATTTCAATCGTAGCTCTTTTTCTCAACTTCGTTACTATTACCTATTACTCCCACTCTTCACACAGCGAATGCACTCGTAGACGCGCATTTATGCACTGGCACATAAGGCTCCGCCCTTTTAACCACGCCCTTTTTTGCGCCTTCTGCAAAATCTAGGCGTTTTTTCAAAATTTCGCGTTACTGCTGGGTGAAGCCTACCATGAGAAGCACCGCCCACGTCGTAGGAGCCCCGCCACGTTTTGAAAAATTGGACAAATCGGCAGGATAGAATTTCAGCTCGCATATTGGGGTCTCGCTCTATAACCTTTTCCTGGTTTTTCCAACGAGGGATTAACGAGACCCTGGCAGTATCAAAGTTAAAGGCGCAAAAAAGGCGTGGCTGAGGGGCGGAGCCTAATATGCCAGTGTATGCATACGAGTCTGCGGGTACTTTCATTGTATGAAGAGTGGAAGTAAAAATACGAACCCTAGTGAACATTAGCGTTTAGGGGATGTCATTGAGGAACAAGGGGGTTCAATGTACATTACCCTCGTGTTCAAAAGAAGAATCAGACCCAGTTTATGATATCGTGCTCTACCATGGTGCCAGGTGTTTACAGCATTGACCTACTGAAATTCTGCATGACACCAATAGTTTTTCCAATAGTAAAATTGACTTACTGCAGCTTCTCGGTTCCGATGATTCATTTCTTCTTGACACTCCCTTTCAAGATCTTGCTGCAATGCAGTGCATTCTTCGAGAACTTCTGTTCTGTTCTCTTCGAGAACTGCTGTTCTTCTCGTGGACGGGAAGAAATGAACTTTTTTTGAAATTCGTGGTTTCATCAGTTCCGTCAAAGAAACACTGGCAGTTCTGGTCTAAACCCAAGACTTTCTTTCAAAATGACTACTACTATTACTTGTTGTGGAATCCTATCCTACCCTACTATATATAATCCGCTAAGTTTGTCTGATGGTGTGTGTGTGTGTGTGTGTTGGTATATCTGTGTGTTTGACCGGAAATTCATAACTTCCTCCAAAAGAGCGATAGTGCGCTCAAACTGATAGGTGGTGTAGGGTGTCGGGCAGGAACACTATTGGCGGGTGGCAGGAAGTGATAACAGCTGATAAGATACCACAAGGAGCCTTAGAAGGAGTGGGTTACCTAATTCACAACACCGGCCAGAGCAACGACCGGACGTTGGACCCAAGTAGTAAGATATGATAACAGCGATGCCACGAGGAGCCTTAGAAGTGTAGGGTCCTATTCACAACGTCGACCCCAGCAACAACGGGACCTCGGTTCCAAGAAGTAATAGAGGGTGGCAGGATGGAAACATTATTGTTGGTGGCAAGGCGTAAAAACAGCTAATAAGATACCATAGGGGACACTTCAGAGAGGAAACCTCAAAGTTCAATGCACGAGTTGTAGCACACTGGGGAACTCATTCCAGTAAGCAATTTAGAGGTGGTTAGGGAACATTGGTGATGGGAGATAAGTTGTTACATAATGTACGAGAAGGCTCAGTACCTGTTCGCAGCTTTAGCTTTACTTCGCTTGCGACTGATGTTGATCACCGTGGCCCATGGAATCAATGGGCAAAGGTTCAGTGTTTGTATCCTTTAGTGTTATGGTCGGAATTGATTCGACCGCTAAACTCTCGAGTTTCGACGAAAAGTAAAAGCCTGAAGAGGTTGCCCGTGGGGAATGATAGAGCCACCAACAGGCGGGTATGTGAAAGCTGCTCTACGGATGTATTTAACACAGCATATTTCACTATGATTTTGATATTGTTACCTTTTAACCGCTAAGCCGTTCTTTTGCCAACGAATGATCTGTGTTTTCAGAAATCTGATAAGCACATTGGCAGTTACTCATTAAGGAGAATAAATATGGAAATATGATGAAATGGGCGAATTTTGAAACATGGGAACTAGACCAAGTGTTAGGGGTAAGCGCAAATCCTGTCATTGATCAGGACCACAGACTGACCCATGCGCGCAGTAGTGCACGTCAGCCAAACTGGTATTCCAAGGATCCTTAAGTGTGACTTAACCCTCTGCTTGAAGCCTCTTGTGTTCGTTTGACTTCTGAGCGGGTGTGCTCTGTTTTCCACTCTATATCTCTGTACTACAGAAAGTCAATAATATTAGGGTGCCCCAAAAGTTCGTGGCACTTTTAAACTTTTTTTCGAGTCAAGTTTGCTTCAATGAGAAGCACTCGGATTAACAATTTATACATTACGTTCATCGTTAACTTGTTGCCAGCTATCAAGGGATGAGTGGTTGCCTGCTTCCAGAAGCTTTTCGAGTCCGTTCCGAGAAAGACAGCCGGGCCATTTTTGACGGCTTTAGAAAATCTTGTTTCTCACCCAGAAGATAGCTCCTAAGGAAATAATTTAGATGACAGCCATAAAGAGCCAAAGAGATTCTAGGCAGTACCCGCATGCGCTCCCCTTTGTGTATCGGTCATCTCATGAAAAAAATTTTGACCGAACTTAAATACTTTTTTGAGGGAGTGAGGGCCTCTGTAATTTGTGTTTCTGGAGCAGTCATGTGTGAGGACTAGATAGCGAGCTGATTCGTACAAATAGGTTCTGATCAAGGAACACAGTAGGGCCAAATCCAAGGCAGGTGGCCTCCTTGAACGACGTTTTTCTCCCAGATAGAAGTCACTCCAGTGGGCCATTTCGTACTGTGGAAGGTACCATCAGGACCTAACTCAGAGAAATACCTCTTGTGGCTCCAACCACGTTGTGCCTTGGTGGAGATTCTTATATGTATGTAGCTAAGTGTGTCGAAAATGATGAATTTCAACTACTGTTTGCATATGAGAACAGCGACTGCGAGGGACGCTAAAGAAGCTGTGGGATGCTTTTTTAACACACTTTCCATAGACCACATAACTGAATCTCGAAATGGCTGCAGAAAGATCTAATAGTGGATTCAAAAAATGTCACGAACTTTTGGGACAATCTAAGATTTCTGCTGAGTGGTACGGACCTTATGGTGCGAACGGGAAAAAGCGAATTTTACATCGAGAGAGGGTCTCTTTTTAAAATTCCTAATCTGCATAATGCGACAAAACTCTGACCAATTATATTATTTCATCTTAATCTCACGCTCTTCGACAATTCGGCTATTTTTGCTTTTTAGATGAACAGAAAAGGTCAACACGTCAGCCCGGCCATTTCCAATGTGGTGTACTCGTCTTGAGATGTTGAACTCAAAACTCCCTTCGTAATTTGCGGAACGATTCTCCTGATGGAGTTATGGGAGGTTTTGTCCCCGCGTGGTTGTTTTGCATGCTGTCGCGAGAAAACGTGGAAGTGTCCCCACATACAGTCCTCATCATTGCGGACCGGTGGGGCGTGTCAGCCGGAAGGAGTGTGCACACTGTTGAAGCCGTTCTCAGCCTTTTTGATGCAACGCGTATGCGACAAAAAGTGGTAGAAAACGAGTAATTCGAAGGATATTATACAGAAATGAACTTGCCCGCTCCAAAAACTGGTGCAGAACGTCTTTGCCAAACCGCACCAAATGCAGCCGCACTGCCACGCCCCACCGGTCCGCAATAATGAGGACTGTACGTGTGGAGAATCGTACTGTAATGTGGTAGTGGAAGCAACAGTAGCGAGCGCATTCCCCAAGCGAGAGTCAAGCGAGAGTTTTTCCAAGAACATGGTCGACAAAGCTTCACATCTCTGCTCGCCTGCACTAGCCTGTAAGGAATTCTGCGACCGTTTTTTTCGGAAGTGTAGGCACAGTAAGACCTGAAAGAATTTCTCTGCTTCTCCCCTCATAACACATGTCACAACGGTTTTTGCAATAAAATAGGATGGTGCCATGTTCAGCGGCTCAAGTTACCTCTGGACAAGTCTCTGCCGAATCTGATATTTCGCCAGACTTGGGATTGTGGGTTGTTCTATGAGTGGTTAGCACAGACTGGCCACCCACCATCCGTGACTGGTTCCAGCATCGAATTTCCTCCTGGTAATCTGGGAAATGATCCGACAGCTGGAATAAGTGAGCCAGGTACTGTTCTCTGCAAAAAGACATTACTGAAGAGTTATTTTAGCCCGAAGACTAGTCATCAACAGGCTAGTCGCAGTATCGTTGTCAAGTACCAGTCAGCCATGACTAACCTATTTGTTCGAAGTTGAGTGAGAACCTCAGGTTCTGTCATAGTGCCGCCGCTAGGAGTTATTTGACTTTCTGAACACGAATTTGTTGCCTGCTTTGCACGAAGCGCTTGTGTTTCGCGCTACAGATGCCAACTTTTGGCACCAGCGTGCCTTGAAGGGAAAAAATAGCGAAGAAAAATCTCCATGGTTCCGCTCAGATTATCGTTCCGCAAATTTTGAAGATAGTTTTGAGTACACTATCTGAAGACGAGTCAAACGATGTGCACCTCATTGCGAATGGCTAAGTTGACCTGTTGACCTTTCCTGATGAGAGGTGTTTTTAATAGGAAAAGTATTTTGAAGTAAATTCCAACGTCATAAGCTAGTAATTAACGCGCACCCTGTGCGGGACGGGAACTCTCAAAGCTCTACTAAAGATCGCTAATCTATCTTTGATTGGTGTTACTATGTTGAACTTGAGTAACCTGGAAAAGGAGGAAGTAGTCGCAGTAGTCTTGGAAAAACGAGGCTAGTCCATGGGACTCGTTGCACCGATATAGTCATGCTGACGTGGGTAGCCTCAGCGAATAGTCTCTCGAACTGTTCTTCTGATAGCTTGTTGGCATGTAAAGTCATCGAACTCATTGGCTTGACTTTGATGATCTTCTCTCCTGCACATTTCTCTACCAGACTATTGTAATCTCTGAATTCAGCTGGATCTAGAGCGCTGCATTCTGAAACGACGACAATTGACTTCTTCAGAGGATGCTGTCGTCTCTGTAGTTATAAGTTGGATAAGGTCACACAAAAATTCAAAAGCTTATTCCATGTGGTTCACCAGAACTTTCTTGCACCCAGATGCGGACATAAAGGCACGGTCCGCGATCAGGGATCGAAGTCGAATATATGGCGTCAGGAGGTTAGTGTGATCCGCGAGGAACAACCTTGTACCGCTTTTGTGGAAAAAATTGTAATGAGGGGCGCTATAGCGCAGTATAGGCTCAGTGGTTCCTCCTTTTTTCCAGTCACTCCGCCTCCAGACTCCGCCTCCAACACCCAGCTTTCAGTGGAAAACGAGGTTGTAGGACGAAAAGCATGAAAATCGTCACTTCTACGATCGTAGAGTTCTTATAGGTGAGTCAGTTGTGCATGGCATAGTAAAGGGAGTAGAATTAACTGGAAACGTACAAACTGGGGTTAAAATGGGGCTCTAGGGTAGGTAGCATGTTTTTGTGCTTTTTTTCTTCACTGTCGAGTTACTCAATTCATTTGTCTATATGGAAATCCCTAATCCACGATCTGAGATTGCGAATAATCGGGGGGTGCCTTCAAGGATGCTACATGGCGGATTCCGAAGGGAAACCCGTGAAAATTCTCGAAAATACATGGCGCCTGCTTATCGGTGACTTCAGTTGCTTTACCGAGACAGTACGAAGAAACTGAGACCCAGATTGGACGCTATCTGCTGATGTCATATCAAATTCAGATGCATACAATTTTCACATCAAGTTTACGACTTTGCAAAACAATTTCACGACTTTTCAAAGCAAATTCAGGAGTCAGTTACCAACGCTTCACTTTTCACTTTTGAAGCCTCGGCCCAACAGCCACGCCAGCATTTGAGCCTGATTTCTCAAATGATATTTCCTAACTTTTGCTTTTGTGAAGTTTTTGCGCTTTTGTTATTTCGTACATACACACCATCTGAAATAGAACTACATCGGCACACGAGCAACTCTGCCCCATCTTGAAAAACTTGTCGCAAATTTCGATTCCAGAACTTTTTTGGCGTCGTTATTCTTACTCCTACTCTTCACACAACGAAGGTACTTGCACACTCGCATTTATGCACTGACATATTAGGCTCCGTTCACTAACCATGGCCACTTTTGCAGTTTTTTTTTGAGAAATTTTGATTTTCTCGAAATTTTCGGATCGCTACATGTAGCCCTGCCTACCATGTGAAACTGGAATGCAAGCTGAGCCTCCATCCTGCCGATTTTCACCATTTCTCAAAATTGGGCGGGGCTTATCTTAAATGGACGGAGCTTCTTACAGTGGGTGAGGCTTCACGCAACAGTCCAAGAATGCGAAAATTTTGGGAAACTATCGGAATATTGCAGAAGGCACAAAAGTGGACATAACCAAGGGGCGGAGCCTAATATGCCAGTGCTTAGATACGAGTCTACGAGTACTTTCGTTGTGTGGGGGAGCGGGGGTATAAGTAAGGACATTGAAGAGAAGTATTGAGTCGAAGTTTGCAACAAATCCTTTGAAAAGTGGGCGGAGTGTGCCGAAGTGAGTCCTTTTCAGCTAGTGTGTATGTGAGAAATAACAAAAGTGCAAAATGTTACCAAAGTAGAAGTTATGAAATACCTTCTGGGAAATCACGGCCGCGCTGAGATGTGCGTGTGACTATGGGGGCTAGGGCTCACAGTAGTGAATAGTGCGGCATGGCTAACCAAAACTTGAACTTGGTTCGAAAGTTCGTGAATTAGTTTCGAAAAGTCGTGAATTTGGTTGAAAAGTCGTGAATTTGAGGTGGAAATGGTATACCACGTCTTCGTTTCCTTCGCTAAAATAAATACCATTTTTTTTTCTTATCGCGATCAGGAGGCGGAGGTGGTGTAGTGACAAGTGGCGCGCTTACCACTCGCGCGGCGCCGGGTTCAAGTCCCGGGTCGACTCCCGCCCAGGCCAACCAATCCTTCTACCCTCCGGGGACGGTGAATTGGTACCAGATTCGTCTGGGAGGATAAAACACTGACTTGTACATCGGCTGGCCACCGCAACTCATTGTATAGGCTACATCGCATTCGGTAAGCCACACCGATTCTGAATGGAAGTGGAATGCGTGCCGCATCCCACAAAGGGATTGATCAACGGCGAAGACTTTATCCTTCTTATCCTTTATCGCGATCAGTTCTCTCTTGTCATGATGTGGCTACCAATTTCGAATGTCACACCCGATATCACCCTTCTCCCGTTCCTCTTCCCTCCCCTAAAGGGGATATCCTGATTACCTGGTGGGTGGAACGTTCTCCATATGTGGTAAGCCCATAGGTTAGCAACTTTGCCAGCCAAACGCTAGGAGCCATAATAGTGTGTTCGCCTCCCTCACTTTGACTCCATCACAAATGAACAGATATCGACCCTCAGTACTTGTGGGACGACGCGCTATATGGCAAGAAGCCCGTCTATTTTGGGCTTCTTGCCCCACGTGCCGCTGAGTCTCTGGGTCTTTATAGGCTCAAGCTTGTTCGGCCTTGCGGAATACTCGGGCTTCAGTAGCAGGTTGACCAGCACCTACAAGTTTGTGTCGGAACAGCCATCTACGACTTGCAATGGGGAAAAGTGAAGGCACAAAGTTCCACAGCATGGTGCGGGTAATTGGGTCGAATAGATCCATAAGCAATAAGTGACGCGCCATTCAGGAATAGGAAGCAAGGTAAACAAACTCCACCCTGTTTTAGACTCTACTTGTCCTTGGACGACCGAGAGGCGACAGTGTTAGAGATCGTATCACTCACTATACGGCCGCTGCGCACGCAGGCGGCTGCACAGTGATACGGTTGTCTGGTGTATAAGACGCGTTCATCGGCAGCCAGTGGGGAAGCGCCCGACAATACACGCTAGAAGTTTCTGGACACAACAGCTGCTTTTTTTCTATCTCTGACCTTCCACCTGACTATTAAATGCTTCATGATCATTCCCATAGATTATACAAAAAAAAGGGAAGCGAGGAAAAAAAATTTGCGACCTCTATTGCTGAGGTGCACCCTGTACACAGGTTGGCTTTACGACCCAGAAAACAGAGTGAGCAAAGTTCTTAGTTGCAATGGCAAGGTTAGCACTCCGCTCTTACTTCGGCAGTCGTTACCCTAAAGAGCTCGATCCATCTGCGGTTTTTCAAACTCGGTCGCTTTCCTTTCAGTGGACCGACATGTTCTCTATTACATAACTCTTTTCATTACATAATTCTGTCCTCGGCAATAAGGCACGCTCCGCGTCACTTGCCGCTCACCGCGCACAATCTCGACGAAGACGCAGAAGGCCATAAGGTCCGTTCGCCTTCCGTTTGTAGCGCGACGAGCGGCAAAATGGTTACGGCACTTGGCGTAGCTACAGTCTTCGTGAACGCTACCCTTAGTCCCCACGTTCTCCCTTGTTGTATGCATGGTGTCGAATGTTAAGTTGGTCCTGCCAAACGAGGTTGTTAGGTGAACCTTTTATTGGCCTAACGTTTCAACCTTCTCATCTTCTTCAGAGGCCTGAAAATGGCTCGAAGCTTTTGATTTTGTAACTTAGCCGACCAAACGCCTTCCCCACTCTAACGTTTCCGACGTCATGTCGCGAACGCTCCCGAACAACCCGGTATAACTGCGAGCAACTCACCGAAGGTACCAACGTGCGGAGCCCAGCTCTCGCTGTCTGTTAGTTGGATTAGTAAGGACGAATGAGACTCACTCGAGCCCCATCGTGTCGCATAAGTCAAAATTGTGATAGCGCACGTGTCCTTGTTGTAGCTCGCATTCTGATACAAACGGCAGGAATTCATTTGTAATAGACAAGCACTCGTTTCGGCCGTTCATCCTCGGTTTCCTCGCGAAGAACCGGAACTATTCCAAAACTTTCCTGAACGAGATATCCGTCTCGTAAGCCAATATACTACACTTAACATCAAAGTCATTCCCGTTGTGCTCTTCAACTTTATGCTTGCCAAGAGGAGTGGTCATTATACCACGCCATTTTCCAGCTAGGTCTTCCTTGAGGCGCGTAGCTGAATCCTTTCCTGTTTCCCCGATGTATGTGCTGTTACAAGGCCTGCATTCAGTTGATAAACTATTCCAACTTTTTCACGATCTTCTGACCTTCCAAATGGGCAAATATAGCAGTCCGGTGTGACGGACTGCCTGTCTATTGCGGACAAGTTGCCGTTTGATGCTGCCATTGGGAATATTCACCAAGGCAACATCTTCCTGTAACTGTGCTCGCACAATACTGCTGTGTATTTCAGTGCTCACTTCATCGGAAATGAAAGGAAGGCATAAGGGTAATTTCCCCTGGCGTGGTCTGTGTCTCAGGCTATCATTTGGTGTTCTGCGTTGTGGTCGTACCGCATAGCCATTTTCTCTAGCAATTTTTGAAGCTAGAGATCTTGATTCTAGACGTTCTTCATCGCCAGTGCACATCTTCGTTGCTGTAGTGACCATGTTCCGAATGACTGCACGTTTCACAGCAGCAGGATGTGACGGCGTCGCATGAATCAGGATATTTTTACAGCTAGGCTTGCAGTACCACTTTGCGTTAGCAACGCCACTGGACAACTTCACCTGCGTGTTTAGATATGGTAGCCAGCCTTGCTTACGTACTTCTCGTGTGAGCCTTATATACTGCGACTGCTCATTCAATAATCGGAAACACTCATCCATTTCGGATTGTGTTGGTGTTATAATGAAGCAGTCGTTGCAGTACATCAAAGGAGAGCGACCCAGTACTGGTTCTTCAGTTCTGCTCATAAAGCAGACCGCAAGTACTGGTGCTAGTCGCTGACCCATTGCCAAACCCCTAACTTGAGAATAGTACCGCCCTGACCATTTGAAGATATTACAACGCAGGCATTCCTCGACTAGAGTCATGATGTGTGCTCTATTTAGTCCAAAGGTGTCAATGGCGGTCACATGCTCATCCAAATTTTCAGATAAAGCCTGTAACGCTTGTTCGTTTTAAACGTTCGTATGAAGCGAGGTGACATCGAATGACTCCACTACACAACTTGATCCGAAATTCGAACTGTGTAGTTTGTCAAGGAAGTGGTTCGTGTTGGCCAGGTGAGAGGGGATCCTGGTAAGCAGCTGGCTCACTATTGCATTAAGGTACCATGATATCCGGTCGGTTGGTCCACCAACGCAGCTTACGATAGGTCTTATCTTGTATGTGTCCGGTAACATTGATAACATGTCGCTGGGAGCAAGTTTGTGGGTTTTGATTAGACTATAGAAGACCGGGCAAGCGGGCTTGTCAAGTCTAATGTTGTCAAGAACCTCCCGTCGATTCCGGCAGACTTTCCTACCATCATCCACACGTGATTGAGGTGTCTGCATTGGCTCCAGAAGTCTCCCAAGGTGGCGCGCTGATAAATTTTCGAGTCCTGCAGATGGGGTTCCGTTATTTCACGGCCTAAAGACTGTGGCATTACGACGAACTCTCCACCTTTGTCGCTAACGGAGATGCGCAGTGTACCGTTTGATCCCAGCTCACGTATTTCTTTGAACCCTTGCCATTGCTCGTATGCCATATTGTTATGGTGAAGCCGCTTGCATCGATTAAAAAGCTTCGAGCCATTTTCAGGCCTCTGAGGAAGACAGGTCGAAACGTTGACCAATAAAAAGTTCACCTAACAACCTCGTTTGGCAGAAGCAACTTAACATTCGCCACCCTTAGTGATGGATGGTAATACATGGATGAGCGTACTTGTCCATTCGAAAATGTCACAATACGGGCAGAGGTAGCGTAGGTCTCCCATGCTTTTCTCATCTAGCATTGGGTTACCATCCACCGTCACCGTCTCTGGTCCTGCTTCTGAACGATCAAAACGATATTTCCGATGAATCCGGAACGATTTCAGCTGGGCGTTGTTACGTATTGTAAGACCTGAAACAGCCTCTTTGATGGTAAGGTTCAATCCAAGATAGCAACACAATTAGTCCCAGTGCTTTTGAGCAGATATGAAGCAGTGACCCGACACCCACGTTAGACGACGGGCAAAAGAGGAATAAATAAGTGACGAGAGCAGGAGGATGGCACTGCTGCCAGCACGCTAATCGCTTACTGTATAAGTGATGTAGTATGTAAAGCCAACTTACCGAACGTACACCGCTAATTTCTGCCGTATTTATCGCGCTGGTGAGTGCGGTGCAGTACTATCGTTTGCGCCTCTTAGCCCAAAGCCATTGCATTCAGTAGACTCCTCCAGGATGATTCTCTGTATATTTCGTTTCAATTCAGCAACTTCCCATCATAGTTAAACGGCAACTGAATTTATGGTGGGATCCTGGCGGGAAAGCGCAGAGCGTAGGGCTGCTGCTGCCAAGGCATGGGTCGGTGCACTGCACGTCATGCACCTGGGATGCCCATTTCCAAAGGAGCAGTGCTCTGGGGTGGATGAGCCACTATGCATGCGTGAAAAGTTGGAATGTGTACGTAGAATGTCATACAAATGTGAGAGGTAGACAAAAACGGAACGAAGATGCGATCAAGGGACTGAGATCAACCTGACAAACCCTTCATGTTGCAAGCAAGACTCCTTTACTCGTTTGCGCAAACTTGTTTTCTGTGGCATCTGGACTGGTTAAATCTGCCATACCTCCTCCTCCCTCGTCCAATCATGGCTATGTATAGCGTATGCGTAAGTGATTCTAAGAACTGAACGAACGTGAAGGTGTTCTAACCAACCTCCGTTCAGATATTCCAATTTCGGTAGTTGCAAATGTCGAAACTCTGTGTTCAGCACGAAGATATGAAAAGAGATGTTACGAGCGTTCGAGAATAGATCATTAAACATTTCTTCAGTCATCATTCTAGCATGAAATTCATTCGAACTATCTTGTCCGAAGGCCAGAACCCTTTTACCGGCACAATCATCGACTAGCGTTTCATAGTCGCTGTCAGTGATTATTTCGTGGTAGGCGGCACATTCTGAAGAAACGAGAACTGAAATAAGGTCGGAATCACCTATGCATTACAATTGAGAAACTACCTTCATCCGAGAGCAAAGCTCCGGCCCGACCAAACAGTACAATGAAACAGCAGGCCAATGTCCGCAGACTGATCTAAATATAGATAGCATCTTTCCTCGATGTAAATAGTAATCTGTTATACATTTCTGGATATGTTTTGTGCAGTTACTTTTAGACACAATTCTCCAATACGAGTCGTGGATGTATGGTTTACTCTGCGGATTTCACGAATTCAGATTTGGAGCGTGCTATCATACATTATAAACAAGCAAGAACTTCTGGAACATTTGCTTCGGCAATACCAACAATTTTTCAGTTGCCACTATCAGCCAACGTGTTTTCTGTACGGATGGTAAACTGACTATGAGTAATCACTGATACTACAAGACCGTTTATGAACCTAACAAATTACTCCTTACATGATAGTTTGTCTTTTTACAAACGACTCACTTGATAACTTGAAAGTGCGCGAAGTTTCAATTTTAGTCCGCTACTTTCAAATCTCGCGCTTTCCGTCATGGAGTAAAACTATGCAAGTGATTTTGAAGGCTGGCCCGCTCAACTTCGATGAGTTATGCGGCTCCCAAGAGAAGTATGGCAAGTCGAAAAGGCCATTTGAAATGAGATGTATACCGACTGAAGCGTCTTTGCACGAGGATTACGGAACCGTCTTCCATATCTGCTGCGGACCTCCCAGAACAAAGTTACGGGGGGGGGAAAGTGCAGTGTGGCATTCAGTGCGTGGGGGTTCATCGCTCGAAGCAGCGTGTGGACACGTTGCAGGTCTCACGGTCATTGCCGAGGGTTTGGATCCTCGATGCGTTTTCTGTTTTGCATTTTTTTTCTACAACGATGTCTATGCATTAAAAGCATTTTTGCTAACTCTTGTGCTCGAGAATGCCGCCAAAGAATATTTCTGAACTGATGGAGCCATTGTGGACGATCCCATGCCGAACACTTGTCTGTTGAATTTGTCACACGAGCCGAAGACTTTCAGCAGATGTCCTCGTCCAATGAGCCACTTTGGGAAAGAACATTTTTCAACACTGCGTGGGTGATGAATGAAGGTTTCTCGCATTATGATCTCGCAAAATTGTCACGTCAAAGCCACATCGTTGGAAACCCTTTCCAAAGATACTCGTATTTATACACAACTTCGTGTGGTTTCGGGTCCAGCCACTTCGTTCGAAGAATAGAGCCATCTTTCAAGGAGAGCGCATCCGTTGAAGAGCACTTCTTTACAAAAACAAGCTTCTTGAAGCAATACAGAAGAAATCAACAGCCAAGAATGAGCAGCATTTACCCTTCACTATCCCAATCATCGGAAATCTGACCAGTTTTAACCGACTTTTTTTTCCGTCGGTAGAATTGGCTAAACATTTGTCCCTGGGGTAGTTTGAGCTCCTGAATATGAATAATACATCCGCTCTTGGCGCTCGCGCCACAGGCGCCGGGCCAGAATACACTGAATCATCGGCGACTGTGGCGCGGGCGCCAGGAGATTTTCGGCCAAGCGGATGTGTTATTCGTATTAGGAGGTTAAACTACTCCAGGAGACAACATTCGAGTCAATTCTATCCACGGAGTAAAAACTCGATGAAGAACTGGCACGCTACCGGATGATTGGGGAGTATAGGGTAAGTAGTTGCCCGAGGAATGTTCTGCATGGAATCGTCCACAATGGCTCCATTCGTTCAGAAACAGTCTTTGGCCGCATTCTCGAGCACTAGAGTTTTGCAAAAATGTTTTTTAATGCACAGAGACCATTGTAGAAAAAATGCAGAACAGAAAACGCATCAAGGATCCAAACCCTCGAGAATGTGTGAGACCTGCAACCTGTCCACTCGGCCACGCTGCCTCGAGCGATGAACCCCACGCCGCTAATTCGTATTGAATGCCACTCTGCACCCTCCCCCCTAAAGAGGCCTCGTAACTTTGTTCTGGGAGGTCCGCAGCAGATATGGACGACGTTTAATTCTCGTCCAAAGACCCTTCAGTCGGTATACATCTCATTTCAAATGGCCACTTCGACCTACCATCCTTCCTTTGTCAGATAGCAATAACAATGTAGCAGTTAACTCAGTACTGAAGATAGAAAAATCAGGGACTCCATGAAGAACCCCATACTAAACTGAGGTTGTACATACTTAAAGGCAACGTCCGCGTACAGTTGAGATTTTCCTCTCCCTTTATGAGCAGGTAGTCAGGTCCGCAGAGGCAACAACTAACCATCTTCACGGCGCAAAAGCGAGTGAGGAGGCCGACGATGCCGTCGTTCTTCTCATTGACCCAACGAATCACTGGCACCGGGAGACGGTAAAGAGGATCGCAATTTGCCGCACTGCCACGCGCGGCGATGGGCGCGGCGTATCCATAGCTCGTTTTAACCTGTCGAACGGAGCCGGACTTCATGTAGACCCCGTTATCGTAGACAGTCATTACTGTTTTCGGTCGTTAATTGCATGTTGTAGCCATTTACTACCTGGACCCATCGTCCTTTGCAGACGAGACGTCTCATGCGACGCCCGCAGCGCGGCGAATTACGATCCTGTTCACATACCCACTGGCACCACCCTCCACTCATTCCTAATGGTTATCTGATGGTGCAGTTGCTTCGCTGCTGCTTCTCTCCTCGTCGAGAGGTGAGAGTGAGGTGATAAGGGAAAACAGCTGATAAACAGGTGGGAACTCGTGCGACCACACCTTCTTTGCGCCTTGAGCACGTACAACCTCATTTAAGCAAGGGCTTCTATATAGAGCCTTCCGTATGACTTCTTTTTGATTGTTCTTCACTGAGGGGTTCCTTGCTACCTTGCTATAAGTGTTCGAGCCGCATAACTCATCAAATTCGAATGCGGGCTCAGCCTTTAAGGCGAAGAGAGGTTCGGTCGCACGAGTTCTCACTTGTTGTTATCTAATCCCTTTTCTCTTATCACCTCACTCTCACCACTCGACGTGAAGAGAAGCAGCAGCGAAACAACCGCACAATCACGCAACCATTAGAAAAGAACACTGGGAGTCGTGGTCAAACTGTGGGCGGAGCGACCAATTCTTCACTAGCAGTCGGCGCTATCCTCTCGCCTTCTTGAGGTGTAAAACTAGTACATCCTGCATAATTATAAGTGCTTCTCAAAAGCTGAGAACCTTACTCAGTACCCTCGACGCATAGCCTAACGCAACCTCATATGAGTTGAGCCCAAGTCTGGGTTGTACTCATCCTGCAGCTTATTCCGGTTGTCGCGAAGGATTCTAGTGTTGAATATTTGATTAGCGCCAATCTTCGAGTGATGTTGTCCTAGTTTTTCACCATTGTGTACAATGGAAAAACTTTGTGGCAAGAATGTTCAGTGATAACGAAAGCTGATTCCCAACGTGGACTATGCACATCAGCTCAACTAAATCCTGCAAGGAGAACAGTGGTCTCAAGAAGGGAAAAACGGTTGGCATGTAAAATAGTCTCAGTTGTGCTGCTGGATTCCGGAAGGGGCGTGACTGGAAACTGATAATATGTTTCTGGCAACCAGTATGGTGTATTCCAGTTACCTTCAAAAAACGGTCGACCTCTTATGTGAGGTTTACTCCCAGAGGCCGGCTGCCTTCCTGCCTCCTCGTGTCTGCCTGTAAAGATATACGCTAAAAGACGGTAGATTTTGCATTGGACGTGTGGTCATTCTCAGCATACCTACAAATTTGAGCAGCTTCTTATTGCTCTCTACTCAGAGCACCAAGGCATCGCCTAGAGAGCACCTAGTCATCTAATTCAAACACGTGGAGACATTTGAAGGAATGACAGGAAAACAAATAAGCTAGCGCTGTGGGATTCTTTGTATCTGGAGACTGATACTTTCACGTATTAGTGAACTTCGAGCAGCATAACCGTAGAAGGAAAACTCGAGAAACGAAACCCATGTGGTCGAAATTGGCACCGGATTATCGAATCGTCACACGAGAGGAGCGGTGCGTAATTTGGTTCTGGGCAGGATCAAAAACTGTCTATTAGGTTGATGCGTATGTTCTTAACCCCGTGTCTGATCCTTCCGTAATTCGTTTGGATGTTGGTGTTTCGTCATCACGTGTGCGTGACCTGTGCATTATACTCTTTTGTCTCACTAGCTTAAAAAGAGTTCAATCACTCGCCCACCTTGCATTTACAGGTCACAATGTCGCACAATTACCACTGTGACAGAATGTACCTGCTCCACTGCCTGGTTTTGCTTCACGATTTCGGCTGGAATGCAAAGGAAGCCCATACCAAGCTAGTGGATACATATGGTGAGGAGAGGACGTCATCTCTTACATGACATGCAAGATTTGGTTCGCCAAGTTCAAAAAAGGAGATTTTTCTCTCGAAGATGCTCCGAAGTCAGGTCTGCCGATGGAGTTGGATTTGGAAGTACTACGTTCCACCGTGGAGGAGGACCCATATCTAACCACCAGGAAAATGCGACTATGCTCGGCTATGATCAATCGGCGATTGCTCGTGGACTAGAAAAGCTCGGCAAGGTAGCAAAGCTTGGTCGATGGGTCTCACATGAACTATCCGCTCATGACCTCTCGAGGAGTGTGGCTACCTGTACTTCTCTCCTCACTTTCCTAAAGAAGCTTCACTTTCTCAACTCGATGATCACTGGAGATGAGAAGTGGGTCCTCTACGATAACCCTGTGAGAAAGCGACAGTGGGTCGACAAAGGAGAACAGCCAGAAGCCTCTCCAAAGGTCGACCTCCACCCCAAAATGGTTCTCCTGTCCTGTTCGTATTCCAGAAGAGGCATGGAGTACTGGAAGCTGCTGGAGAAGGGACAGACGATTGACGCTTCCACATACCTTACCCAGTTGCGGAAATTGAAAGATCACGTCGACCGTACTCGTGGATCGAGCGGAAATCTACTTCCACCATGACAACGTCCGACCTCACACCGCGACCCAGGCCGAGCTGAAGAAGTACGGATGGCTGATGGTCGCCCACCCTTTCCCTCCCCCCCTCTGCCCTAGCCCTGACCTCGTTCCTTCTGACTACTGTTCAGACCTGCAACAGTCTTGAGGGGAAAAAGGTTTGAAACAAAGAATCAGATCAGAAAGACACTCGACGACTTCTTCAAGTCCCAGCCCCGTCGTTCTAAAAGGATGGAATCGACAAGCTGCCTGAGCGCTGGCGTCGAGTAGGAATAGTGATGGTGCATGCCTCTAATCTTCAGGCTGGTTTGCTTTTGAGAAATTTACAAAAAAATTCTGGGTTAAAAACATATGCATCAACCTAATAGAAGGGTTCTTTTATGCCGGCGGTAGAGTAGTCGGTGCGAAAGTTCAGAAAAAGAGGAATAGGGAAAAGCTGTGGCCAAGGAGGACCCTCAATGGATATGGTGCACAAAAAGCGGGTGGATGAAGTCAAGCATCAAACTTCTGATCACAGAGACTGGATCGTTGTCGAGCTTTCTCGCATGATTAGCATTTCTGTTGGCCAAACTAGGATAAGAATAGAGGTAGAGTTTTGCCTGTAATTTAGCCCTTTATGGAATGCGGCACGTATTCTACTTCCATTCAGAAGTGGCTTATTGAATGCGATGTGGCCTATACAATGACTTGCGAGGGCCAAGTCGATGTACAAATTGCTCATTTTCGAACACAAAGCCGATTCGATGTGTGTAGTACCAGTGCTCTCGGCCCAAGACGTCAATCATAATTAAAAGGAAGCCTGGTTCAGTAGGGAAATACGGGTGGACTTATACTCAGAACCCAAACTCACAAGTCATCTTCGGAAGAATGCAGTTACAAAGCCGCCTTAGTTCCATCATGAGGGGTTACGTGGGCTCAAGCGAACGCTCATAGAGGCATCACATGTGACTTCTGAGCAGCTTTTCAAAGAAAAACACTGTCACTGCCGGTGTATTTTGCCTGTTCCTCGACCAAATCGGCAAATGTAACACTATCACATACAACTACAAGAAGCTCATAAATGCTAATCACAATGCTTCGATTCTATCTTGAGGAATGTTCGGAAAGAAACAACACTGATGCCTGGATTCAGTCTCCCTATTCGCGCGATAGCTGTAAGGTTTCAGACGTTCCGATCTACTAAGGCACTACTCGCTGGCAAAAACTGCTACGATCTATCCATCGACAAAATTATCATCAGCACCATCTTATTTGCACTGTTTGAGAAAACGAAGATGCCAGGTGTCTAAACGCTCAATGGACCCTGAGAGCTGGTCATTGATGAGAGCGGAAGCTAACTGACCCAAAACTGGAAATTGCTGTTATCTTTTCTATTTCGTTTAATCGATCTTATATGCTTCAACAGAAAAAAGATGATATTTGACATCAATTCCAGAAATGAGGTTAGCGCCTTCTCTCATCACGTCGCTAAACTACTGAGAGAACAGGAGCAAAGATTCTCTATTAGTAGATTGTCATTTACACGGAAACCTATGGTAATTATCTGAGAACTGCACACTAATTAACTAGATACTTGCGCAGTGTTTTCTATCCGAGCTTAGTCGAAACCGTTGCTGTTTATTCCGCACGTATGCTTGTCAACTCACCTGCATCATGGAACATTTAGGTGTCATTGATTCATTGAAGAAATATGTAACTGTCGACAATACGACGGAGTAAAATTCCGTGAAGGACAGTAGCGGTGTAACGAAGCGTCCAAAATACTGTATTTCCCGTGATGGTGCTTTTAAACACCGTATGGTCCATAAACAATTCTTACGACTTTTTTGAGAAACTTCTTGCCGTTTTGTATCGTCGTAAACATCATTTATTCCTTGAGTTTAAAATTTTATTCTGTGAAAATCTCACAGTACAATCGCTACTAAAGTCGTTTGTTCTGTTATAGATTGTTCTGTCGCTCGAGGTTTTTTGACGGGAGTGAGCGCCAGAACTGCCACTTTACAGAGCCGCATCGGTATATCGTCTTCGGTATTTCCTGTGAATTCGCGAGAGTGAGACAGTCCACAAGTCTGCGAGCCAGACTGCTCATCCAACAAAGGACCCCTGCGACTTGCAGGAGCGCTAAGACTGTCTTTAGATTCTCTCAAAGAACCTAGTGTCCGCTGTTTCCACCAAGTCGAACAAGAGCTTATAAAAAAGAGAAGACATTCGTGATGTTGTCATTTTTTTTCGTGCACTGTGTTTTGCACGAATGCGTCGATAGAACAAATCAGAAAATGAAATATAGGTTGGAATATAGGTTGTCTTGTGTTTTTTTCTTTTTATTTTCTAACTCAACATACAGCGGGAATTAGTCAACAATATATTCGTCTATGACTGCAGTGCTCCACCTCACGGGCAGACGAGCACTCCCGATGTCCCAGAACTGAGGAGGCTGCGAGTAGAGTAAGTCAGCGGCTTCGACTGGTGTCATAAGTTGCTGAAAGTTTTCACAGATAAGAAGGCCTTAAGAAGGTGGAGCAGGAAGCAGTCGTAGAGGACTACGCAAGGATGGTGCGATGAGCGGAGTTTGGTCTCCCAGCCTTGCTCCTTAATCATATGGTAGGTCTCCAGAGCAGGTATGGGGGTCTCGCGTACTACGAACGAGGTGCGTTGAAGCTAGTTTCGGTCATTTTTCTCCAACAACTTCCGCCGGTCTCATTAGCATAGCGATACAAACGGTAGCGGTGATCTGTGTCCTTAGGCAGCTCGCATGCAGCATCCACCTCGCGTCCCAGGAGCAGCACAGGAGAAACTTCTTGGATACATGCCCAGTAAAGACTGCTAGAACGGATCTTCTACACACGGTACTGTGTGGTTTGAAATCACAGAGAACCCATCTGCCATCTCCACTGAGCAGTCTCTCAGAAAACTTTTGACGGGGCGGAGAAGAGGAGACTGACCAAGGGGTACTCCGGTGCCATCGGGCAAAGTATAAGTGATCCATCGAGCCAGTACTTTTCGGCAGTCAAGGGCTCACAAGCGGTTGACGACTGTCGGTTAGGTACACCCGAGTCTTGTCGCGAGACTGCGGGTGGTAACCTCCTTGACGGTTTCATGAAGTGGAAGACTCCACCATTCTCAAAGCTGTCAAGGATCCTCTTTGACAGCTTTGAGAATGGTGGAGTCTTCCACTTCATGAAACCGTCCCAAGCAAAGTTTGTCTTCGTTTGACGTGTCCCCTTTCACGAAGCGAGCAAACCAAAGGTAGAAGGCCCTGATGGTAGTGGTGTCCTCCGCCAATGCACTGCTGACGTTGCGCACCTCGAGCTGCCGCTCTCCACTGCCGCGGGACCACCCATAGAACTTGATGACTCGAAGATGCTCCTGTGAAACTGACGTCGTAATTAGACCCAGGAAAGTGCAGGCGCCCTCACACAACTGTTGCAGGAAAGCTCCCAGAATGTTTTACAAGCATGGCATGTTACGCCATGTTCAAGCATCAACAACCGAAAAGTGTAGAGAAACACTGACAGGACTTTCCTTCCAACCTAATAATCACGCATCCCTCTCACCTGCTTTGATTGAATTGGTTCCTGAAATGAGGATGTCTCTGTGGCTAGCACAGTGTCACGCTGGAAGAGTTCTCCATTCCAAGGTGGTTATGTTCGCTTGCTCATGCACGACCAAGACTAAACAATTTTTCTTGTTGTACGAGTTTTGAGCTGGAAGATGCAAAAGATTGTGAGCCTTCGCAGAGAAGAATTCTGCCTAACAACAAACCTAGAAGGGGAGGGAGCTGTAAAATTCTATAATCGATTCCCAGCTCGAAACTGCCCGCTCCCGAATAGGTTCAGGCAATACGACTTTTTCTGACCGCTTTTAGACTCTTCCTGACCGCCTGCAATCAGCAAAAGGTGGTTGATTGAAAATATATTGCAGGAATGTACCACCTATTTAGGACCAGCGCTTGCAAAATTTCGGACAAAACTCTCAGCCTCTACAAGGCTTACTATGTAACGTGCACAGCATGCTTGGTGTGTGACCACACAGGAGGGGTTCTTATTCATTATATATTTATTGATTCACCTTTGTTTATTTATTTACTGCGCGCCTAACGGACGTGATTTAGTCGGTTACGGGCGAAAGGGGAGTAATTAGAACATGAGAGACTAGCTCAGTCCACCTTAAACAATAAAACAAAAAGCGGCAGTAATATACGGAGACTGGAACGGTGGCACAGAAATAGTTAGAGCCTTGAGAATATATCCCAGGCCGAACGAGGTTTGCATCGAAGAGCTCACTAGTCAAGAAGTACGCTTTGGTGCTGTATGCATTCTCGGTCCGTGGGACAAACGAAGGTTAGGAGCATCGCATCGAAAATATCGGGAGCATCGCTTCACATCATGACTAGACCTCATACCTCCCTCTATCATCGTCTGCTATGATGCTCATTTGCTACCTTCGAGGCAATAGGAGCTCACCGAGAGTTCGAAACACAACACAACTTCGCACTTCCCAAGCGAGTTAAGCGTCACGTGCGAAATCACAGGTGCGAGCAAGACAGGACACCTCGGGAACTCACCAGCTATCAAGAGATTCGGAGAGGAGCGGGTGATTTAGTATGCATTGACTGTTCACAAATGCGTCAGAACGCAGTTCCGTAAAGTGAACTATCAGACCGCTCAGCGCAACTTAATAAAACGGAGATTGCAAAAAGTGTGGCTATCGCATCGGGATTTCAGTGAACAGGATCAGCGGTAAGTGAGGGGATCAGTAACATCAGGAGACATCATGGATTCTTAATAGTTTTGTATCTTGGACTGATCTGAATCACTGATCTCCATTAGTCAAGCAGGATGGGACTCACACCGTTTAGCGGTTCGTAGTGTGATATAGTTTGCTCTCAATTTACGATGCCACACGGCCATTTCGAGATAGTAAAATTAAAATGTGTCTCCTAGCCTAGAGTCGACTAAAACGTCTAATGTTCGGAAGTACGCAGTCCGCTCTTTAGTAGTTTTAATGCAGAACCAAACCGCACTGAACATGATCACAAAAAGGCTCCTTGGGATAAATTTTTTCAGTGCTTGCTGAAATGGCACGTGGTCGCGAAGGCTACAGAACAGTATTTCAGGATACGTTCTCTAAAACTTTGCGATCATTTGAATATCCCTTGTTGAAGAAGGGCTCAAAACAGCTGCAGTATTCACTTACGGTTGGACATGAATTTTGTAAAGCTTGACCTATGTTGATATGTCAGGGGTATGCATGTTCCAGAAAAGAAGGGTGTCAGCCCAAGCGTTTCTTTTTCGAAGATGTCATTGAGAGTAGACCGCGACCCACGGCGATCCTTGGCATCTTGTTTTTTTTGTGTGCTCTCAGGCCTACACCGCATTCCAAAAACCTACCGAGAGACGGGAATATGGTTTTTGGTCTGCATATTTTGCCGGCTGCATTCCAAACCGCTGATTCACCTGCTTATCTTTTCAGTTTGGATTCGCTTTTCTTCACTGTAAGATTTTGCCTCCGTACAGCTGAACAGCTTCAAATCATCTTTAGAACTCCTCGACTGAAGTACTTGAAAGTATTGAGGTAGGAGTTTTGATAATTCACGGCCGATCACCTTTGGCCCTGTCATGTGGCCATTCAAATCACACGTGCCTTTGTTATATCATTCGTTGAGAGAGAAATCAAAGCGCCTATTTGGACGCTGGTAGAATCCCACAGATTATCGGTCGTCATAATTGTTAACAAGGCAAATTCAGCGCATCTCATAACTATAAACATGACAATCTGTACAATTGCGGTGAATAGTAGCTATGAATAAAATGTATCATGGGATACTTGAGTTCAAACATATCAACCTATCATAGCATATCATAGCGAGCATATCAAACTTCTTCTCGTTTTCTAGTAGAACAAAACTGTCCAAGCTTCGAGAGACAACATTTCGAATCCGTAGTTCTTCCTCAGATCTTCGAGCACAATCTGTCAAACAACATGCGTAAACAGCAATACTTAGAGCTACACAAGAAACCACGGAAACGAGATATTGTTAACAGAGGCACAAACAACGGGTTCTGCACTGAAGCGAAACCACGTGAATCGCTGCAAATACCGTAGGACGGGCACTGAAGGGGAGGAGAGAGACAGGGAGACATGCGGGAATACCTCTCCTCTAACTGGAGCGGGAAAGATGATAGCAACTATAAGTCACCATATGCCACATGATGATCACCTAGCCACATACTACGCACTGTTCATCTCCATATTCATAGCAGTTCCTCATTATTGTTGATTGGATGATGTTTTCATCGATGCCTCTTCTTCTTTCCGCAGGCTGACACACGCTTTTGTAAATCCCGCTTACCTTTATTTCGGGTGCGCTAGTGTAAGTGGTAAATGAAGCGCTGCCTCAAAAACTCTCTGGATAGCTGCTGCTTATGTGGAGGGCCCTCACATTTTTGCCTTTTTTTTACCCTGGAATGTAGTTCAAGGCGTGCCCCGCTTTCTCAAAACGATTTCTAAATTTCGATAACTTCTTTGCAGCGTCCTCCTTTTCACATCTGTTCACAACGAGTGCAGCCATAAACACTAACACACTAGCCATAAGCTCCGTCTGTGAACCAGCAACCATTTTGCGAATTGTGCAAAAATTTTGATCTTTTTTGAAATTTGTCACATTCCTAAGCGGCACCCCGGTCGCCCGCTGTGGAAGGCACCGGTCTATTCGCGTAAGTCCTGTCCATTTTCTAAGCCAATAAGCTACCTACTGCGAAAAGAAAAACCATGTTTCTGCTTCCACAGGCAAGACGAAGTTAAAGGTAAAATCAAAAATGGACTTTCATACGAGAAGTATCGCGAAACATAAATCTTATTTTTCCGGATCTCTCTGTCGGATCTAAGCAACATCGGTATTTCCTAACAGATATTTCGGAGTCATCTTTCAACTTTTATTTTGAGAGAGAGCGAGCTTCTGAGTAATAGAGTAGTGGGATCTATTCCTGTTGTTGGAATTCCATGGTCGTCCACCCTTTGTCATTTCTTTTTATGGTCATGGCTTCTGAAGTTGTCCTTTCCATATCTTTTTCTTCTAGAATCTCTGATCTCTACGGTCCCACTTAAAGACACATGGTACGTTCAAACACATTGGAGGGTGTATGAGACTATCAGCCCCCCAGCTGTCGATGTGTGTGGTCCCCGCCCAAACATGCCCAGGAATGGAGATACAGGGCCGTGAAACACGCTAGTTCCTCCATGCTCCGCCTTACACCTTTTTGCGGCGCAGATTCCCGTCCTTCATAACATCCGTCGCAAGCGCGCGTGTCGAGTGCGCTCCTTCGCACTTTGCCAACTCTTTAATTGCGCTTTCAAATGCAAGTAAACCGCAATTTCTGTGGCGGATAACATTGGATGGTGCTACAAAATGAGAACAGAATATTGATGACGAGGGCCAGAACTCAAGAGCAACTCGGCAGCATCTGCAGTATCCATCAGAGGCCGCGCTTTCCACAAAACATGAGAATAAAAACAACCCAAGCGCCCTAATCGTTTGTTCTAAGAGTATTCTATGGTTTTGGCGCCGGATTTCGCCCGGATCGTAGAAATTTACAGGGATTTTAACTAATTTTGCCTTTCCTTGATTTTTTCATTTGTTTTATTTGCGTTTACATCGTTGTGCTTCATTTCTAGCCTGTGTCATCTTCATCTCCTTGTACATTGGATTTTGAAGTATGAGCAACACCTAAAATTTTATTCGCATCAGGAAATTGCGTTTTGCTTGTATCAAACTAACGAGTATGCCGTTTTATTTTGATGTTCGTGGAAATACGCGGCCTCCGAGGGATGTTGCAGAAAGTGGCACAGTTGCTTTTAAGTTCTGACCCTCGTCATCATCTTCTGTTCTTATTTTGCAGCACCTCCAATGTTATCCGCATCAGGAAATTGCGGTTTTACCTGTATTTCTGCGCCCAGCAAAAAGGTGTAAGGCGGAGCAGGAAGAATTGGCGTGTTTCACGGTCCTGTATCTCCATTCCTGGGCATGTTTGGGGGGGGGACCACGACACATCGACAGCTGAGGGGCTCATAGTCTCATACACCCTCAATGTGTGTGAGCGTACTATGTGTCTTTAACTTTCGCCCGCGCGGCGATCACTATGTCGCGCTGACTGACCCAATGGCTGAATGATCTACCGAACATCAGAGCAGCGTATCGTCTCTTGGCCGCAACTTTATCAAGCACTTTATCAAAAACTTTTATCAAGCACTTCTGGTCAGCTCATGCTCTGCGACTGCGAGCCATGCCATATTGTTCAACGAGGGGCTGCACGTCAGCTAATCACGAACGCTTTTTCAGGGAATGAGTTGTTCCTGGTTTGCTAATATTAGGTGGTTATAGCTCAGAATGAGGTGTTTATTGGAGCGGAGCAGTTCGGCTCGGTAGGACAACAGGATGATACACAACCAACAAGGGAAGGATGGTAGGTCGAAGTGGCCATTTGAAATGAGATGTATACCAACTGAAGGGTCTTTGAACGAGGATTACGAAACCGTCTTCCATATCTGCTGCGGGCCTCCCAGAACAAAGTTACGGGGCCTCTTTAGAGGGGGGGGGGTGCTGAGTGGCATTCAAAACAATTAGCGGCGCGGGGTTCATCGCTCGAGGCAGCGTGGCCGAGAGGACGTTGCAGGTCTCACACATTCTCGGGGGTTTGGATCCTTGATGCGTTTTCTGTTCTGCATTTTTTCTACAATGGTCTCTGTGCATTAAAAAACATTTTTGCAAAACTCTAGTGCTCGAGAATGCGGCCAAAGGCTGTTTCTGAACGAATGGAGCCATTGTGGACGATTCCATGCAGAACATTCCTTGGGCAACTACTTACCCTATACTCCCCAATCATCCGGTAGCGTGCCAGTTTTTGACCGAGTTTTTTCTCCGTAGACAGAATTGACTCGAATGTTGTCTCCTTGGGTACTTCAACCTCCTGAATACGAATAACACATCCGCTTGGCCGAAAATCTCCTGGCGCCCGTGCGTGCCACAGTCGCCGGTGATTCAGTGAATTCTGGCCCGGCCCTGTGGCGCGAGCTCCAAGAGGTTTCGTTTCGAGCGGATGTATTATTCATATTCAGGAGCTCAAGCTACCCCAGGGGACAAATGTTTAGCCAATTTTGCCGACGGAAAAGTCGGTCAAAACTGGCCAGATTTTCGATGACTGGGGTAGTGAGGGGTAAATACTGCCCACTCTTGGCTGTTGGTTTCTTCTGTATTGCTTCAAGGAGCTTATTTTCGTACAAAATGGATGCTCTCAACGGATGCGCTTGCCTTCAAAGATGGCTTTATTCTCCGAGCTGTAGAATACAGCTAGAGAAAGTGCAAAATGTCCACTTCGGGCCAGACAACACCCACTTGTCACCTGTATATTCACATTGGTAGAGAGCCATCAGTGCAGTAGTTAACAGCTTTTCCTGTGAAACTTGTACATTGGACTTATAAAGTATCTTTGTCACGAACGTATTGTGAAGTTTTGACACCGGCACTGTTTTGCGCTAGACTGGTGTCAGACTCGATTTCGTGTCGCAGCATCTTCATACATCTACAGTGTTTGAGCCTATTTTCCGAAGAACGACTGTCTTCCACCCCGAACGTAACGGGGGGAGTGGCTTGAGCGCGCTTGAAAAAGAAGGAATCAACAACCAGAAAAAATGTTCAGCCTAGTTGAATAATAGTCGGATAATTATGTAGTTCGGCACCTGATGTTATAAGTTCAAACTTGCAAAGGCTCAACGTGGAGCGTATATATGGGAGTACCTTGTCAACATACGTCATGTAAGCCTTGTCGCTACTTGTCAAGCACCCTGTAAGCTCCCGTCCAACTTGTCTAAATGCTTGGTCAGGATTCAGAAAAAATGGAGAAGTGGCGTTTCGGAGACGCCACTACCATTTCGCCAAGCGTGACAGGAGTAAGTACTTGAAGAAAATCACATGGCTTTAGGGTGGGTCGATTGTGAAAAGGCAAAAAAAATAAAGACAAAGGCACCCTTCAAAAAAACGCACAGGTGTGCCCCCCTCCTCTTTAGCCAAGGTTAATGTTTGCAATAAGGGCAAATCGTCGGTTGGGGAATTTAGTCGAGTCCGTACGACCCGCCCCTTCTTTTTTTTCGGAGGTTGGTACGACCACCCCCCCCCTCCGGCCCTCTGTACCTCCTCATCGAATCGAGCGGGGGGGGGTGGTATATAGTACGCATGAAACAGGAAAACAGGAACATTACGAAAGTCAACTAACCACACTCCAACCACTCCTGGAAAGGCTAGACAGTGAATACGAACCCCCCCCTCCCTCCCAAAAATGAGCAGGTATGACCCCCACAGGGTAGCAAGTAACCCCTTAGTGAAAAAAATCTGTAAGAAGTCTTAGAAAGTGCTCTATATAAAGCCCCTTGCTCAAGTGAGGTTGTACGTGCTCAAGGCGAAGAGAAGGTGCGGTCAGAACAGATCTCACTTGTTGATATCAGCTGTATTCCCTTATCACTCACTCTGATCACTCAACGTGGAGAGAAGCAGCAGCGAAACAACCGCACCATCAGATAACCATTAGGAGTGGAGGGCGGTGCCAATGATTGTAGGTTGGGCCAATGAGAAGAACGACGGCATCGTAGGCCTTCTCACTCGTTTTTGCGCCGTGAAAGTGGTGTAGTTGTTGCCTGTGCGGACCTTTTTACCTGCTCACGTAGGGGGAGGAAACTCAACCGAACGCGGACCCTGCCATTGAATTCGGTCGATTTTTATTTGAATAAAGTTGAGCGTCGGGTAGACATAATGTGAGTTTGACAACTAAACACATTTTGCACCTAATCTCGGATCTCAAAGTGCAGAAAAAGCTGAAAACATTCTACATGTGTCAACAAAGCCCGATGTTTCCTAGGACGGCTTCAAACTGGTTCAAGCAATTCAAAGATGGGAATTCGGACCTCATAAATCACCAGTCGGCTCGCCAGCTAACGCCGGCGGGCCTCCTTCTTATGCGGCCCTGCAGCGCCGGCCGGGCGCGGCTCCACAGCGCGTACCTTCTTTCACATATTTCTAGACTCAACTGATGTCAGGCTTTTGTTCTGTACTCGTGGTTAAAGCTTGTCGACAAATACATCATCTCTGCTAATTTGACTATTACTGTGTATGGAGTGGTACTAAAGTGCGTCGATTATGGGCGCAGGCGAGAGAATAGATGTTGAAGGAATGTGTGGCGAAGCCGTGCCCGTCCGGCCAACTCGGCCGTATCACACGAGGAGGAGCGCTGGCTTCAGCCGCCGAGCCGGCTGGAATCTAATACCTATGACGACCGGTGGTTAAGAGTATGGCAAAATACGCGCTAAAACTCAATAAGAATAAGTACGTCGTGCGCTCCGCCTACTGGGAGCTGGTTACAACACCATAGACACACTCATCTCTTGCCATGTATCCAACAGTTGAGGTACTGCACATCTCTGCTTACATGTTGACGGTGTCAGGACCGCTATGAAACTGTTTTGCAAATTTTTTGTCTGGCTCCGCCCACCTAGGGCTGGTCCCGTCCACAACTTTATGCCCCACATTTCTCAATGGGCGACCAACACAATTTGTTTTGAAGTGCTCCGGAACCGTTTTACAGAATTTTCGTCTGGCTCCGCCCACCTCGGAGCAGGCCCCGCCCACAATGTTTGTGCCGCACAATCCTCAATCGGCCCGGCCCTCGCTAACTGATCATCTTTTTCCCGGTTTCTGGAGTGTTCTGGAACTGAGCTACAAACTTTCAAAATGAGTATCCTGCAATTAAGGCAAGCTCCGCCCGCTGTGGGCGGGTCTCAACACACTTTGAGCGTGCCCAACACTTGCCAGATATTTACATTCTGCATTGAGTTTTGAGCTTTATTCCCCTTTTTCCCCATCTTTGAATCTTTGAGCTGCTCCGGAAGCAAATTATGAACATTTCTTTGCGAAACCTCAAACTTTCGGCGAGTGCTCCGCCTACTGGGGGCAGGGCTCCGTCTAGGTCAAGTGGGCTTTTTATTTCCTGTCCCATGCCCTACCCATCCCCACCTTGACCCGACCTCTCCAGGTCGTTCTTCATTTCGAACCGGATTTCCGAACAGACTAACAAACAGACGGGAAAGCACAAATTCTCAGGACTAATTAACACGTTCGCGGCTCCGCCGTTTCATCAAAAACTCCCGTTTGTCGAGCGATGCGTCCGCGGCGGGCGACACTTGGGCAGTCATCTCGTTCATGATTGCGCGCTCGCGACGGAACCATAAACGTCTAAGAATTCACCAGAGTCGTTTTCCGCCATTCTTTTTACATCTTTCCCTTCTACAAGTTTCATCTAAGTTTCGGTGAATGAACTAGTTTTCTTGCCCTTTTTGATGTTCACTGGTACCGCACAGGATGTAACTTTGATTCTTGTGGAAGTTCTTAGATCCTCTTGTAAAAACCACTACTGCCTCACCTAGTTCCGAAAAATACACGAGAAATGTTTTTAGTATTACTTGTATATTATTTGTTTGATGATTTGTTCATAATTGCCAGTGAAAAGAAGAAAAGAATCATCAAAAAACGAGCGAAGAGGCGCGTGCACCCCCAAGAATGCAAGATTCGCCTAAAGAGAAAAGTTCTTGAGTATTTTGTCAGATATGCACGCCTCTTCTAATGTGTGGATATTATTTCTCTATTGCTTTATTATTATTTATTCCCAACTGTTAGTGGGAAAAGAAAATAAACTACAAAAGACCAGCGATTAGGCACGTGTACTCCCGGGAGTACACGATTCGCCGAAAGCGGTGTTTTTTTTCACGTTCGCGGCGGCGTGCACTCCCGGGAGTACACGCCGCCGCGAACGTGTTAATTGTTAGCTGAACTATTAATTCTTAGAGCATGCAATGATGTCAAAGGGGGGAGGGGGTGGTATATTGTGTGCATGAAACGGGAAGTCCATCAAAAAATTCCCCAGAATTCTGCCTGCTGTGTGATGTGTGATGATGTGTGAGGATATATAGGTCGCAACTGAACTAACCAGGGAAGTCGTTCAAGACGTGGAGCGTTTTTTTGAAAACGGTCATTTGAATGATGTAGGGTCACGTGCACGGAGTACCAAGCTGACGCTCATTTTTCTTGAAAAATCTCTGGGAATACCAAAAAGAAGGAAAAGAAGTCCATAGAAACCGATTGTTTTTGAGCCTCTGTGGGCTCTAAATCACTTGCAACTTTGACCAGTTGCTGAATGGAGGGTCCTTATAAAGATACTATTGGAATCGAGGAGAAAAGTAGTTGCAATGGGGTCTTATTAGTGTCGTGGCACGTTATTAAGAGTGAACGGCTCCTTGGAATGGTTCCTTCAACAATCGCAGCGGTGATCTGCTACAGCGATCGGATGGCCTAGTGGATAGCGTGGAGGATTCAATCGGGCAGAGGGTGGGGCTTGATGGTTCGACTCCCCTCGGCCTGCGGGTTTATGCATATTTTATGTTTCGCTTTCGTGCTTCTATATATCTCTGTTCATGAATTTGTTGATCTTTGAATGTCATTCAGTGCCCTGATCACGACTATGGCACTTACTTTCAGCCATTTACCGCCAAGTTTGAGCCAAATCTTTCTTCCACTGGACTCAATATGTACACTTATTTGAGGGACTTTCAGGCAGTGTCAGGATCGTGATCAGAGCCATCGATTACTCTTGTAAGCAAACTTTTAAGCAGAAAAATTTTTCTGCCTTCATTTTGTTTGTGTACTTGGTCATGCTCAAGAGTCATTCTGTTGAAGTCATACTTTTTCTGGTTACCGGAACCCCCATTCCGCTACGAGGGTGTAAGAGTCGTCGTTGCCGACCGAATGGTCCATCACAACTAGAGAAAGAAAAAAATTTTTTTTGGTCGAAAGTTAGCCTATAGGAGTAATCGACAGTTCTGGCCACGATCTGACACTTATTTTGGCGTCGACGCAGTTTGGCGTCAGAGCCCTGAAAGTCCCTCAAATAAGTGTACATAACAAGTCCAGTGGGAGAAAGATTCGGCTCCAATTTGGCGATAAATGACACTGCTGAAAGCAAGTGCTATAGTCGTGTCACGGCACTGGAAATTATTTGAAGATCAACTTTCAGAAAAGCTCATGCTCAGTGGTATCTGAGAATCGGAATTGTTGCATAACCCAGCTCATGGGGATAACTTGAAATGTGTTCGGAAATGGTCAGTATCCCAGTTAAATTCATGAACAGACATATATGGAAGCGAGAACAGCGAACATAAAATATGCAAAAACTCGCAGGTTGAGGGGAGTCGAACCATCAACACTCGCCCTCACTGCCCGATTGAGTATCCTCCACGCCGTGCACTAGGCCATCCGATCGTTGTAGCTGAACATCGCTCCGATCGTTGAAGAAACCATTCCAAGGAGCCGTTCACTCTTAATAACGTGCCACAAATAAGATCCCCATTGTAACTACTTTTCTCCCCGATCCCAACAGTATCTTTATAAGGACCTTCCATTCAGCAGCTGGTCAAAGTTGCAAGTGATTTAGAGCCCACAGAGGCTCAAAAACAATCGGTTTCTACGAACTTCTTTTCCACTCCTTTTTGGTATTCCCAGAGATGTTCGAGAAAAATGAGCGTCAGCTTGGTACTCCGTGCACGTGATCCCACATCATGCAAATGACCGTTCCCAAAAAGCGCTCCAGGTTCCTGAACGACCCCCCGGGTAAGAGAAGACGGGAGCCAACGGTTCAGAATGGGAGTTCAGAGGCATCAGTGTTAGACGGTTCTGTGTACGGACACTTTGATGCCAAATGGATGCAATAGTGAGTCCTTCTTTTTTGCTTGCCTGGCCATTGTTCCGCAACTCTGGCCTCTATTGTAGCGTGACAA
>MU912265.1:0-18414 GCA_036418165.1 Cooperia oncophora
GAAATTCATATTACTCCTGCCTATAGTGGGCAAGGCACACAAAGGAAGTGAGCAGTGACAACGAAAAGCCCACAATTTGTTTGCAAGCAGCCCAGAGTCTGGGAAAAAGGGGAGGGTCACTAATCGGGTAAGCGGAAGAAATAAAGGAAACTCGAAATGGGCGCGGCTTACTCTACATCAGCGGCGATCGGTTCAGAAGTTCATAAGCTCTCAAGGAGGAATTCGAAAACTATCGAAAAATTGGCTCAGGCGTCAGGTAATTATTTCAAAACTTGTATTTTGGTTCCAGAGCACTCCAATGACTGATAAAGTGGCTTGCGGTCAGCAAAGGGTCAGCGGATGAGGAGAGTGATCAAACCGTCATTGTTAGATCACTTCAACCCATCTAAAGAAGCGCGGCGCGAAGTCGGGGTGCCACAAGGAGGAATGCGAGCGTCAGCTGATCAGTTCAATCGGACTGGTGTAAAAAGAGAACGCTAGGAACGAAGTCATAAGGGAAACAATTTCTATAACTACTTAAGAGACCGTCGCTTGGAAAAGGCATAAAAAATGGCTGAGGAATCTATCGGCACTTCTATATCCACCGTTCAAAGTATAATCTAGCGAGGTATAATCGCAAGCATAGATGAATACAGGAAAGTGGTGTTGGTGTACAGGGGGGGGGGCACAAAAAAGTCACTTTCCTTCCTTGACATTCGAGGCGTTATAAGTTACACTTTATCAAATTCTGATCGGACATTTCTACCACCATATTAAAGAGCATATTAAATACTATCATGATACTCCGCCACAGCCTTCTGGAGGAGCGCCATCGAGAGATTCTGCCACGCAACCGTGATTCGGTACCTGGCTTCAGCGAGATAGTTGATTTCTCGGCCACTGTAGACCCCCTTGTTGAGCTCCTCCCGAACCCGGTAATTGAGAGGGTTTAGGTCAGGGGACATACTTAATATTTCATCTTCTTCAGGTACTAAACGCCCTTCCATTCTAAGTAGGCGAGAGTTTTTCCAACACCCTTCGATTCCATGTGGTGGCACCCAAACCTGTAGCAGTACAAAGTTTCCAAGAAGGTACGGGCGACGACATGTAGGGAGGATATTCTTCTCGAGTTGCTCGATGTAACCGCCAGCGCTCACCTTCAGTCCGGGTCTACAAAGAAAATATCGGTCTTCCCATTCCAGGTACTCCGGTCCATACCATCAACTCGCGCCTTGGCGACTGCGGTGAAGATGATGTCCTAGACCGACGTTGTCGGAGCTGCTCGATGTTGGAGGTCTTCCAGATCGAGAGTACTGGTCTCCAGGTAGCTATCCATGGGTGACTCCATACTAGAAGTTTCGCAGCTGTTTGGAGGTGACATGAATTCCAAGGTCTTCTCCAGTCAGGCTGCGACTGGAGATGACTTCATATTTTGGTGTACATGAAGGTGATGGGCGAGAGCCAGCTCCTGCTTATCGAGGAACATCTTGGGGTATACTGTCGACTCTGTACTCGTATCACGTTCTACTGTATGAGTCAAGGAAACTTCTGCTGATATGGTGACTTGGTCGAAGGTCTTTTTCTGTTTGCCCCCCCCCTGTAGGTGAACCCAGAAGATGAATTCGGAAGTCAAAAACGGGCTCTTGAAGCTTTTACCATGCCATCAGAGCTGTGAACTTTTCTCGATTGAAAGACGGCCACCTTGTAGGTGATGAGAATTGCTACGCTGGTAACCACAGAAGAGAATTGCACAGGGTGAGAACAGAAGTGGACCAAAAGTGAGGAACCGCAGGATTGTTATAATTTCCCGCCGGAAAAAAAAGGACTAAGAAGGACCTCAACTGGTGGTTGCAGATAATCAGTATCCCGCGAAGCATACGCATTATTATCAACGGTCTGCAACTTGATTCGTAAACAGAATGAAGTTTTTGGCAATAAAAAGTAACCGATCCCGAATAAACATGTAAACGGATTATCGCTGCGAGAGAATGTTTACAACATAAGGTGCCCATTCGCGAACAAGTTATCGAAGTTTTGGGGCAACCAAAGAGATGAACCGGCGCTTCTCGCATTCGCTGAGGCGAAGAGAAAAGAAGCACTGCTGACGCCCTAATCTCAAACAATAGCGCTGCTTACGGTGTAAGAAGCCATTTGAAATTAAGTTTTCACACTGAAATCATCATTCTAAATAGCTTTATCATAACCCTAAGGCTTCTGCAACTATTGGGTATCGGCATATTCGTCGGTATAAGGTATCGGCATTTTGTTCAGATCTCCTTTTTAACTGTCCTTATACCGTGAAAAACCATTATTATGACGTTTCTCTTTCTTAATTATTTTTGCAGCTAACCTCTACCACGGGTCGAATCCATGCTCAACCAAGCAGTCTGCCTCTTCCAGGACGCCACTAATGTTGGTGGCCAGCCTCGTATCGGAAGCTGGCTTGGTACACAGAAATTCGTTTTACAGGTCGCAACGCATTCAGTGAGTCACTGTGAGCCTCTCCCCCAACCAGAGACAGCCTCGAGCACAGGCAATCAGTAAGCATCCTTCTTTGTGAATGTGGTTTGCTCCCATTCTAAAAGGGCAGTCCTTAGTAGCAGTTCTGAAGCCTTCCTAGTTGCACCGCCCACCAAAACTTCAAAGGCTATTTTTTGCCACGAAGTCAGTTTTACACGACATTTTCGGTTTTTTTTTTCTTTCACTACTATATGGTATTAGCATTGGATGCACGAAGAAACGATAAGCGGGCCAAAGCCGGCAGAATATCCCGTCGCTGTCATAAAATGAGCAGGTCTGGGGACTCCTACAGTAATGCTGCCAGGGGGCCTTATTTAGGGTGCTTTCCACGATTTTTGTTGCCTTTTTTCGCTGGAGTCTCTCCTTAGCGACTGTAGGTTCGCAGCTGATAACACTACCCAGAATATGTAATCTCTGAATTCATCTTCAAACTGAGCAGAGTACTAGAGGCCTCAATTGACCGGTTCACCTCATTTACCTCGCCTACTCAAAACATAAACTCCTTAATTGATGTGAATAGAAACAGTAAAAAACATTCTACGAGAAAATGCCACTCCCCACTCACTGCAAGTAAAAGTGTCCAGATAAATGAAAGATAAACTTCCAGTGGCGGAGCATTTTTCTATTTCTTGTGTCCTTGAATTCCTTGGACCTTTTTCACATAGCAGCACATTTTCGCCTCTTGCGCCCTTAGTTCCCTTTGTACAGAAGATATATTTCACTACCTTTTTTGTGATTATTGCCTTTGCAGTGATCCTGATCAATTCATACGTATCAACCGAACGACCACAACTATTTGATAGAACTAGACATACTTACGCCGAGGGACAGTTCGGAAAATACCGATACCACCAAAACGAAAGACCGGCGAGGAGCTGGCCGTGTCCACCGTGAATGGCTGTTTGTGAAAGACGGATGCAGCTAGGTAGGAAACGAGTAGCTAACCATCTATGACGAGTGGGAGAGATCATAACTTTGTAGCTAACCATCTATGACGAGTGGGAGAGATCATAACTTTTCCCTCAAGAGAGGAATATCGCAGTGACGATTAATGACAAATCCTAAGATCGTCTGCAAGGCTTTTTCTTACACAGACACCTCGCTCCTTCGTCCTGACTCCTCGACAAGTATAAAGCTGTCCAGACTTCTGCTAACATCGTGTATATCTCGTGCGAACTACTGGTAATCTCTTAAGAAGACTCCTCGGCCACATCAGCTGCTACCGATACCGCGGGAAGTTCAGCAGCGAGCAAAAAGTTGAGAAAACCTTGTAACTTTTCCATTGTGCCAGCGAGGCTGATAGGTGAAACTATTTATTTATGGGCTGACGTTTCGACTAGATCGTCGTCCTCAGAGGCCTCAGAGGTCCACCAGCCCATAAGTGCAACGACACTACTCAGAGATAAAGTTAGTTGTGGTTAGTGGGAGAAGAGAGAAGTTCGAATCTATCAAATAGATCATTTTGGTGTGCCAGTCCAAAGCCGCAAACTGGTACATCGCCTGATGGCATGTACGGCTACCCGCTATCACTCCCGATGGTCTGCCTTCATCGGCGCTATAAATAAGCATTTGCCAGCGCAGACAGCCTCTGACGGTACCTGTAAAAAGGTGAAATTTACCAAAGAGTTTCCTGCCTTTGAGAATACCGTCACGCAATGCGCAATGTGATAATTCACCTTACACAGGCGCTGTCTTTCCAAATTTTTAGTACCCAGGCTGTTGCAAAGCACCCAGTCAATAGAGCAAAAAGGGTAAGTTGACAAACCCGAGGAAAGACTGTTGTTACGGTATTTTGTCTTTTTTCATGAGCAATCATTCGAAGCCTTGCCACTGCCATGGATGACCAAGAGACAAGTCCTTGGAATTGAAAGAGTTGAAAAAGATAGTCTTCGCGGCTTATAGATCCTTTTAGGATGCGGTGGGCATCCTACTTTCTTTCACAGTTGTAGTGGCCTATGAATGCGATGTTGCGTACGCAATGACTTGCGGGGGCCAGCCGATGTACAAGTCAGTGTTTTATCCTCCCAGACGAATCTGGTACCAATTTACCGTCCCCGGAGGGTAGAAGGCTTGGTTGGCCTAGGCGGGGGCTGATCCGCGATATGAGCCTCGGATCATCACCTCCACTGTCCTCGGAAAGATATACAGTAAAATCAATTCGGCAGCGATAAGAAGACGAGATGACAAGACTTAACGCCCACTTAACCTAGTCCTGATCTTCGCAATCAGTGGAACAGAAATATAGTTCTCAAGATGTAAAAGAAATATGGCTGGATTTTTATACGAATGTAGGGAGTAGAGAAGTCTATGAGAACACGGTTAAGTAGCCGTCTGAGGGCCCCGATAAATCTAATTTACGAATGGGCACTATACTTGTAACCTCAACAGCAACACAAGAGCGAAAACAGAACACGAATGCCTCGAGTGAAGTTATGTGTTCTCGACAACACTACTCATATATACTGCCCCAAGGATACTGTAAGAATACTTCATTCATGAGCCCACGATCAATTAGATAGTGGAATTCGCTGACAATATGAGGCGAATCGGCTCCTTCACACCATAGAATTTCGGAATATTTCAATACCAGTATGATTCGCTTGGAGGAGATTCAAATTATTTTCACCGATTTATTCCTTTCATGTAATACATTGAGGCTATAATGAATTCACACACTATATTTCCTTCAACAGACTGAAGTCTAGAGTGAAAAGTAAGAGTCAGCGAGAACTGCATCACTAATCCTCCCCCTCCCCTCCCACCTCCCATGCAAACGAGACTCTCTGAAAAACCATTTCTGGCCATACGGAGGACTGAAATACATTTTCAGATTTTAGGAGCCTTTGAACACCTGAACACCGTGGACACTGTTTTCAATGCACGCTCAAAGGACAATCGGACAACGTAGGAAAAATATTCACCGATCTGGCAAACAGGAGAGTTAGAATATCCAAGGAAAACATTGAATACGCAGTGATGGACTCTGCCCGAATCGCAGTTCGGAAACCAGCCCTGCGTCTAGTCCATCAAGCGGATTCTCCATCCCTACCCGAACCCGAAGGAAATTCTTTGAAAAATTAGTGGACTATGAAATTGGAAAAATGTCTCCCAAATCCGAGGTTCTTTTCTGTCACACGGTATGAACGGGACGTAGGAAACGAGAAACCAGACCGAAACCGGGAAGTTCCTTCTATCATTACTCCCGATACACTGAAGGTTTTGTTATGATAACTGCTGTTTAACGCCGCAGTACGCGTTCCGAATGTTATCACAAGAATGCTGAGTTGTGGGCAAAAGTCGTGCCCCAGGCGGGAGTCGAACCCGCACCTCACGCTTTCCGGGCGAGTGCGCTATCCGTTATTGAAGGTTATATTCAACATGGAGTTCGTTATCAAGGAAAAATAAAAGAGGGGAACGTATATTAGTCACTTTATACCAAACTTGACTTCGACGATACAGAATAACTTTCGAAAAGTAATGACCCTCCCACCGGTCTAATAAAAAAATGGAGAATGCACTAACACAGGGACTATCTAGCAAACACACTACTCGAAAATGAGACCATTCAAAGACTACCACTCTGGGAAGACAAGCTGGCGAAACCAGCAGACCATTGAAAAAACACACGACACCCGGCGGTACACTGAACGACTCAGTGAAAAGCAAACTTACGCTGCTCCGCAACCAAGGGGTACGAGGACATTCAGACAAAGGGGCAGGGTTGGAAAAAATATGCAAAGAGTTGTAGGCGCCGATTGGTTTAGAGGGGCAGTTCCTTTCGTTAGTTCCTGTTTTTTTTTGGCGGGACCTCATATAGTGTGAAGGTGTGAAAGGGTTCAAGTGGGCCACTTTGGTGACGAGAAGTCACAAGCCTCCACAAGCGGCCTGTATGAGCCTCCCTGAACGTCACCGAGGGCCCACACAAGCCGATCTGCGCCGAGTCGAAAGTAACATTTTTCGGGAGGGGACTGCCAAATAGTGGTGAAATTCAGAGCAGAACAATATGTGAATATCTGTGTAATACATAACAGGTGGGTGAGCAGTGCCCATAAACAGTGCTCCGCTTCCCTAGTTCCACTGCATGCGAGTGGTCTGGAGAGCACTAAGCGGATTATGAGAAAAGTACCGACGAAGAGTCATGTTGTATGCACATGTAATACCGCCGCTAAAACTGTAACATTCACTCTGTCGTCAATATTACAACATTGATAGGTGAGAAACATGCTTGACGTCTAGCGGAGAAGGAAGCGTACACATTGCTCACATCAAATTCTCACAACCCAACTTATGACCCAGCTGGTGACCGCTAGGAATGCTGTACCCTAGAGCTGATTGAGCTGTTTATGAAGTTTTTCTTACTATTTAAAAATCTCGTCGCGCAGAAACGACGCCAAATACTTGACAGAAATGCTTTAGACCTCTAGGAGTTAGTTTTACCGTGCCTAGACGACCAACCAAATCAACCGAAGGCATTGTCAGCTTTGGAGGGGGCATTTTACTAGTTCCCATCGAGTGAGGGCTTGTGAACTCATGTAGAACTAAGAAATACTACTCAGCAAAGCTTTCAGAGGTCGCTTTGTGAAGATTCGCGAAGGACTGTAACAGCCATATAGTTTTGTTCGCTACGGAGCAAGGGCGTGTCAGGGAAGCTGGGTTTCGCGTGCTTCCATCCCGTTCCCGACAGTTGAAAAGTTTTCTAGCAAAAAAAATTGTGCTGACCAAGGAACACGAACAAGGTGATACAGTCTTGTCCCTCGCTCGCTTCAACAACTGGTGGAAGGCGGGCTTAGCGTCGTGCCTCAAACCCATCCCGCCTGACAAGCCACTTCATTCGCAGGGAACCAGACTATAACTCCTGTGTGGTCGTACAACAGTTCTGGCCCTGTTTTGCTTGGAAAGATTGGTGTTTTTTCTTCCAAATCTGTCTTTTGTAGCATCAGAGTTTCAGACCTGCAAGGATCCTTTTCATTGAACAGAACAGTAGCAGATGTTCTTATTCAGAGTCAAATCTTGAATCGAAAATTTTATCAGCAGCTATCACTGATTCTGAGCCATGATCAGGGCGAGGCTGTGGGGAGATTTCGTATCAAATTTCCAAGCCTATCTACGTGACAGTTGTTCAGCATGACTTCACGCAACTCTGTGACGACACTTTGACAAGACTGACTAGCGAAAACACAGTCGCACTTCGCAAGACACAGTTCCATACAGGCACTTATACATACAGTTGGGGACCACAGCGAAGGGGGGGGGTGGTCGTATTTGGTCAGTGGATGGAGACGCTGGAGTCAACGGGAGGGAGTAAGTTGTATTGCCTTTGTGGACAAAGTTTTCGCTTGCTGAGTTTTCACAGTTTTTTCCATCTCACTGACTACCCTCCCCTTGACAGCAGTTTTTGAGGAGAAACTGGAGAATTTCTCCGATCAAAGTGTTAGAAAATAAAAAGGATTTGGAAAGTTGGTGGGTAGGGTATGCAGGATGAGGATGGGGAAGGCGTGGTGGCAGAGGAGGAAATTTCGAGGAGAAAGGGTCGTATTTTGCAAATTTTTCTCCCAACGGCAGGACGTGCTCTGATTCGAAAGTCGGGTACAGTCAAGGAGGTGCTTCTGCTCAAAATCTGAGCCTCTTGATAATACTACTACACAGTACAGCAAAATGTAACGAAACAGTTGGCGAAAAAACGTAATATATTTCGGAGCAATAACGAGTCATAAGCACGACGTGTCGCGAGTGCTCACGTGGGCAACAGTTGACAGCAAAAGTTTGATGAAAGCGAGCGGAGAAATGCACCAAGGTTGCCCTTCGAGATGACATTACTCAACGCGGCAGCTACGGTCACCGTAAAACAATCACTCGAAGAGAGACAGGTGCCCTATACGAGCACCAGTAATGTCAAAAAGTTGGAAATCACTTGCGCATACTCTCCACTTGATAGCCACAGAAAGTCCAGTATGAAAGCGGAGAGTCAGTACATTCACTCACTTTCTTCAAGCCTTTGAAACCAAATTTTCAAGACAGAAAAATCACACCAAAGAGTGGCGGTGTAGTCATGAGAAAAGAAACGCTGCGAAAACGCAGAAGGCGGCGAGCTGCGGCCCGAACACATCTGAACGTATATTACAGCGCCAATGTTTGCCCAACGCACTTGTGAGACTAAAAACTACAATTATCAACGAGATCGCCACCGACGCGACGTCGCAAGCCGCATTATTCTACCGGATTACCGTAGTCCAGCATCAGAATTGAAATGACACAAGGTAAAAAGACTCTGCCTGCAGTAACCAAGCTCAGACATCATGCTATTTGAATAATAAGGATATTTCTGCTTTGGTTCAGGAGAAAGCTGACAATGACAACTGAAAAAGCAGTGTATTCACTATTTCATTACCCAGTGCCCAAGCTCCTGGGTAGAACGCGGTGACAAAGAAAAAAAAGACGTGCTTCAAAGGCTAATCTTGGCCCTATAGGGGGCATTTTCTCAAGAGATGAGCTTGGCCTTTTGCTTCAGTAACATCAGTTTACCTTGCTATATTCGTTCGCTGCGGATGATGGGTCGCGGCAATGCGGCTGCTAACCAAGGCACGCCATTGTTGTGATGATCACAAGGGGGGGTCGTATTTGACCGCGAGGGAGGGGGTCATATTTGCTCTGAGAAAATTTTTTGGCTGTTGATTTCTCTTGTTTCACGGACGGATTAGAAGGGGGGGGGGTCATATTCGGCCAACCAGAAGGAAATTTCGGAAAAACTGGTAGGTCAGGGAAAACTGAGAAATGTTCCTAATTCACATTGGGTATATATACCTCTCCCCGGTCGACGGGATATTCTGGGTTGAAAATCTGGAATTTTTTTGGGAAAAAGATCGTAGGAAGTTGGGTAAATCTAGGAAAGTTTTCGCGTAGGCTAGCATGGGGAGGGGGGTCGTATTTGAGTATATCAGGGGGTCGTGTTTTTCAGGGGATGATCACAACGCGATGGCGCACCCTGCTGCCAACCCGTTCCTTCTTTTCGGCGAGCGACAAGACTGTGTCATATGGTTCGTATGAGCCGTCTTCCGCCAGTTCTGGCCTACCCTTTTCAGCAACTGGTGGAAAACTACTTGGCGGCGGGCCAAATGCAGCCGCGCTGACACGCCCCATCATTCGCAGCGAACACGACTGTAGCTCAATTTTTTTCAAGAAATATTGATCACTAACTCGTGTGGTACTCTAGATAACCTATGCTCCTACTGAAAATCGGGCTCTGATGGCGAGGGAGTGGGCGCACTCCGCAGCACATCCGTGTCCCTTTCCCTAATCAAGGCTGGGGCTTATTGGAGAATATGCTATCTCTCGGTGAACCTGATCGTCAGCGCTTCAACCCTAAACCTTGATAAAGAAGGGATACGTGTGGCCCTGCGGCCGGCCGTGTCTAATTAGCGCCTAATTTTCCTGTACGGTACGTTTCCCTAGGCTGAACTCCTTCACCATGAAGGCTGATAAATGCATGTACAAGTTTGCTAAAAGAGTTGAGAATCTTCAAATGAGCAGGATACGGCAAAGCGACAAAATAGAACATGTAAGTCGAAGATGAAGTGAGCAACTCTGAGAATAAAAGATTTAGAAACAGCTAATAGCCAGGCTGAAGGGCAGCAATAACTAATTTAATATGAAGTACCTTTGGAAACTCCTTCGCTTCGAGGTGTTGCAATCGTTGGAGGGACAAGTTCGACAGGAAGTGTTGTAGGATTAGGATGATTAGCACCATTTTCATGTACTTTGTCCATCGTCCCTAAACGAGGCGAACAACTCTTGCCGCATAATTGACCGAGAAAATCAAATGGTCCAAACTTTAAAATAACTTGAGAAACTAAGAAACGAAGGGCCAGGCTGCATTAACAATGATATTGATTGCGGGCATTGTGAGGGTCCGATGGGAGCATCTGCTGTCAGAGGCCAACCAACAGCTTCTTTTCATCATACGCCCTTCTATACATTTGACACAACAAAACACGTACTGCTCGTCAAAAATTCAAAATATTCAGTGACTCTTTCGCACACTGATATTCATCCGACATACACCAAAATTCGTAATATTCATTCTTTTCATAAAAAATAAACATCAAGGGAATTCTACAAACTGCAAGTAAAAACATCTGCTCAATCTGAAATGCCAACGTAAACACTTCCAGAATCATAAAAGTCTCAGTTCATAATTAGGCGAATTAAAGAAATCAGGGGCGCAGTTCGGCGATGGGGGGGGGGACATTTAGCATTTTTGCTACTTCCCATCGACGTGCTGAGAGATACCTGTGAAATCTTGTAAAGTCAGTAGTTATACCCGCCAAAGTTTAAAGAGACCACCTGTCAACAAGGGTTGACAAGTTTCACCAGAGTTAGACATGTAAACCAGAACTAGTAAAGCGTCAAAATTACAAAATGCTCCCCCCTCCCGTCGCCGAATTGCGCAAGGAAATGACATCGAATATTGTCATTACTTCACGACCAGATCACAGCATACAAGCTGAGCAACAACTGCATAAGAGATCATGGTTAAACCCGACCGATACCCTGATAGTAGGTCTTTTCAAAACAGGCGAGTGAGGGAATAAGCCATGGTTGAGCGAGTAATGCCGAGTGGTGCGGCATAAATAACAAGGAAGAAAGATGCTATCAGTGAGGGGAGGGGCAGGGCTAGGGCAGGGACAATCAAAACAAAGCAGAAATGATGAGCAGAAGGGTCACTGAGGTCAAAGTGAGGGCAAGCATATACTTCGAGATGATTTTTGTTAATTAAAATTATACCTTTATACACCTTTAGCTAGAGGTAAGAATCAGTACCCCTGAACTTGATGAGGTAAGCGCAGCCCAAAACGAACTCAAAACTAGTGAACGCAGCGAAAATTCTGGGAAGAGTCGCTGAAAGTTATTTTCGCTGCAAAGAATGGGAATCACTGGAAAAATACAAAATACGGAAATTAGAAAATCGCGAAAGGCGGAATTCACTGCAAAAATAAACGAGATGAAATGCGGAAATTGGAAGCGCAAGTGTCACGAGCCAAAACTCTGCACAGGAAAAGGTCTCTTCATTCATATTTCTGATCTCATGTCAGTCTCAAATCTAGATCGAATCGTTTTTAGTCAGCTCTCATTGAACAAAAGGACCACAATCAGAACGCTGTATTTATACCCTCCCCTAATGTTACCCAGTAGCTAGAACATTGAAAGGCAGTTCGGCTAATGGGGGGAGGGGGCATCTTGCACTTCTGCTACTTCCCTTCTGACGTGCTGATCCATCTGGAGAGCCACTTCGTAAGCTTACAAGAGTTGCTAGGTCTTACCGTGGTGACTCGACCAGCTTGCTCCAGCTTGTTTGCAGGTTTCACCAGAATGGGACTTGTAAACCGGAACTAGTGAAGCAGCGAAAGTGCAAAATGCCATGCCCCCCCCCCTCCGTCGCCAAAGTGCCCGAAAATTGCTTCCAAAAGCCCAAATTTCTTGTATGCTGGATCGTGTACGCAACACACATCACGTACACCACACTATGCTCATAGGCAGTACGCACGACTGCTGGAGGCAGGCGGTCGTTGTCAGCGTCATTGGTGGAAGGGCTACGAGAGAGCTTTTTGCCACACCCCACACACTCGTCCACCAATGACGTCGGCGACAATGGCCCGCCCAAGCCATCATGCCTCATGCCTTTAACCATGTTACTACTTCGAAACCTGACCATTGTGACTATTACTGGAATAAAGGCCAGCTTTCTGTATATATTCTACAACAGCAAAAGGAGTTGTGAACATTATCGATCTTTTGGAGGCTACAGCAGCTCGAATATTAGTTGAACTAACACTACAAGGGCAAATATCATCAGAAAGAATCAGTACTTGATCAACAATGTCTCTTAAACAAGCCATCGACTGCAAGGTTTGCATAGGATCGAAGCCTTCACGTCTGATAACGATTAGGCCGAATTTGGTGATGATTTCGCGGACATCATTCGGATGCCAGAGATTCTCTCCATTTGGGAGAATCCGCGTGAACGACTCAACCACGTCGCCGCCCATGACTAATGCAAGGCGAATGTCACCATGTAGTCGATTCTGAGCGTCCTGGTGATGATGCTTCATTACGGAAAGTGTCCTTGACCATGACTTTTGTCGACACTCCCAACCATCAGCTCGAAGCCATCTTGAATGCGACGTAGCCGCTTCGACCATTGCTAAGCGGTGATGAGCAGAGGCAAGATTCGGTTTGTTGAATGAGTCAGCCACGGGACTCAGTAATCCCTCGAGGACCGTGCAATTGAACTGCTTCTCCAAGTAATCTCGAGCCACCTCCATCATTCTCATATGCATAAGCGTTGGTGGATTGAACGAACCACATGCCAACAGAACCACTCGTTGAGGGCCCTCCCACCGCCACATCTGAAAGATCATCTTCAAGTCGAAAAATAATTCACGTTTACTTTAACTGACGTTAGTAACCTTATGGCCGAGCACTTGAGGGACCCCTTGTGCAAAACTCAGATGATTATTATCAGGATGAGGTCAGGGACCTCCTATGTTGGGGAATCCCCAGCGAGGGGGAGGGGATCTTATTTGGTCACAGGATGGAAGAGGGTCGTATCTACTTTCAAGAGAATTTGCCTGGCGCATTGCGTTTTGCTGTTGACTCTAATTTTAGTGGTGTTACACAGCCCCTCACGACAGATAAATTTTGTGGGGGGAAAACCCTAAAATTTCGATAAAAGCGGTAGAACGGTTGAAAAAGGAAAAAATTGACAAAGGTAATAGGTAGTTTTAGAAGGGGGAGTCGTATATTCCGAAAAAGTTTTCCAGAGGCAGGACGTGGTCTGTATGAGATATTGTACTTGACAATGGTCCACCTGCTTAGGAGCTCCCCTTAGGCTCAGGCAGAAAGGGCGCTGTTCGGCTTGGTAAGGGCACTTTGCACTCTGCTTTGTAATGGTTAATTGTACAAGTCACCACCTTTCACTAGACCTGCACACACCCTGTCCATGTTGTCCAAGGAATCTCTTGCTATTGAATAGCATGGTGAACCAAGCTGCCTCCATCAAGCCGAAGAGTGCCAGAAAATCTTTTCGTTTTGATAAGCGGAACTCCAGCTGTACACAATGAGTGTCCTTCCAATGCCTACTCACGGGTTACTGGCAAAGAAAGAATCATAAGAAGAGCGAAAACGCAAGCTGCGCTGGTCAATTTACAGATGTACATCTGCTACAGTTGTCACAAAAAGATAACCAATCACGGTCCACTGTTTCGGCGCACAAGCAGGATTGGAGACAGTTATAGACGAGATTTTTTTATTTTACTTGCCAAAAAAGTACATGATACAGCTCAGTTGTCACTATGCAACGCACAGTAAGAAGAACATTTCTATGTAATGGGAACACGTAAAATGATTGTCGTTAGCGGTCTTTACTAGTATAACGAACTGCCAATGCTCCGCGTCCAACAAGGAACAGGTTGAAGAACAGGCGAAGATATTCATCATATAATAGGCATTAAAAGAGTTGCCTCAATGCCAGGACGTCTTGTGAGAAATGTGGTATTAGCACACCACGCCGAGATCACTCGTCCTTTGGAGACGCCCAGTGAGAGCTCGAATTTGTCGTCTGAAAACTGGCGAAACGAATCTCTGTAACGGACATAATTGGGTCCTTGCTCTATACTGTTGGTTCATTAATGTTATAACAGCCTGTTTATGGGAGAATAGCCATTCAGAACTAGGTTCGCGCCGATGACGCGCCGACAATCGCGGCGTACCACGCGTGCCTACGCGACCAGAACTGGGCCGATCGATACAAACTGCGCAATTAAGAAGCGCACGTGCCATCCGAGTTCCTCCACACTTTTTCGATACAACAAAGCGGCGCCAATCGATTTCCCAGTCTGCGACCCTGCATTCGTGTCCATCACGCTACTGGAAGCGCCTGTTGCAACTTGTAGCGCGTACCAGCCGTCCGACGAGAAGATTTTGAACACTTGTCCAAAAGCGCTGGAACGCGTTCTTACACCGAAAAGCCAAAACTTGTACAACGTCACCTCCCGTACAGCTCCTGGTCCTTGTCATGTTGCGAGTTTTTAATGGATATGAAGCTCATTACATGCCTACTGTGCTAGAGAATCGTGGGTGGAACCGGCGTGGGCTGACAAACTAGAAGGTGCCATCTGGGCCAGCGCTGCGCGCAAGGCGTGGCCGACTACGCTCACTCATAGACGAAAGCGCAATGTGCGCCCCCCCCCCCTCCCCGCCACCTCTCCGTTTGCTATTTTAGAGCGGCGGAGGTGCTCCCAACTGCGCGACCGCTCAATTGACGCCAGACACACACTGAGATCCACTCGGGAATGTGGGTGTATCCGCTTGTCGTTGAGATCACGCGTGAAAAAGTGAAATGTCAAGGTTATATGCAGTGCAATGGTATTTGGTGAGAAGCGGCATGATCCCCCATCGTCTCCCCGCTTTTTCATTTTCAGTCTAACGATAGGTTCAACAAATGGCTGGTCTACGGCCCTTTGTATGGCTCCAGGGTGAATACAGCAGTGTTTTACACCACCATCATGGTTGGAGAGCTTATGAGGGAGGGAATTGTCAGCTCCTATCGCAAAATGAATATTGATTTGTTCTTTGAGAAATAACTGAATGGGGACTACGATTTCAACTTTGGGACAGTCTACGATGATAGACCTAGATCCCCAATACCAGAGGCCCTTATATATATTGATTTTAACGTCACTTTTAAAAATGAGACGCCTCCAGATGGGTGATTGCGCCCAAAGTAGTGACCTACTGTGGATGTCGTATCTTCGTGACCGCCCGGTCAAACAACTACTCGAGAAGAGCCGACTTCAGTTTATGCGACCTGGCGCAGAGTAGCGAATACGGTTTGCCAGGTCAGCAACAAAGCCGCGGCTCCTCGTGGGAGGCCGCGGTCCTCCTGCCCTGCCATCCCAATGGAAACACGGACGTGGAGGGGAACCTCCGATTACACTCCAAGTTCGCTGCGGAACGGATTGGCGTGGTCAGCCCAGTATGAGCTGTGCCAACACCAGGCATTCCTAAGCCCGCCGATATCTCACCTGCATTTCTTGCCTGAGCACGAGGGCACTATTGCGACAGGAAAAGGTAGGTAGAAAACCGAGAGTAAAGCACGAGCGTTTATGTGATACAGAGTAATTAGTGAACACTTGGACCCCGGCTGGCGGTCGAAACATTCTGATGGAATTGGCACACCGCGCCAAACGCAGCCGCACTGGCACGCCCAACGATCCGCAGCGAACTCAGAATAAATTTGTTCAGAGAATCGTTTCGCAAATTTCAAAAGCGGATCAGAGTTTACACCGTCCCAAAACTGGAAAGGAAAGGTTGAGGTGTTGAGAAACTAGTATCCTAATTTCAGGATCTTCGGTAGACTTGCTGGACACCTACCGCTGGTTAGAATGGTTTCAGATGTTAGCAAAAGATACGACAAATAATAGAAACGATAGAAAGTCCCCCTTGATCGCTAGCAGAAAAGATCAGACTCCCCATTCCAAATACATAAACTGCACTAAAATCTGGATATTTCACTCATGACAGACACTGACTGTTCCTTTTCGGGCGCGCGGCAGCAGTTGGTGAGCTCAGCCTGTCTCTCTACTCGGTGAACAGCTTCTGGCTGCTGATAGAAAAGAGACTGCCTGCAGTTCAGTACATACGAGATACGGCGAAAGAGAAGTTGCAAACAGTGTCATTCACATCGGGATCTAACTGATTCAATGTGGCATTAAAAATCACGCTGCTAGTTTGGGCGATGGGCCGCGCCTCGGACGTCATGAATTACAGCCATGAGACTGGGTCTACGTAGAAGGGAGGTTGGACGCTAGAAAACGACGAAGCAGTCGAGACCTCAATGGTTATCACGTCCCTGTGCGGCGTTGGTCAGGAGATCTACGTTGCGACGTCGCACCGGAACTGGCACAAACTCCAGCTGGTTGACTCGACGTCTGCGTCAAATAGTTGAGAGTTGGTGCGAGCGTAGGGTGTTACCACTTGCACAGCTACGCCGCCGCAACGCGAATCTCCTAACCGACAACCAGGTATATCATGAGGACCTACAGAAAACTCCCAACCAGTTTCAACCACCATAACAGCACCAACAAGTGATATAGTGCCAAATCGATTGAGCGTTGAAAAGAGTGAAAAATTTCATGTGAAATGATAAAATTGAGCCGCAAACGAGTAGCTGATGATGACAGTGGAAGTGAAGCTGCAGTAAATTACTCTTAGAGTAATCAAGTTGAAAAAAATAAGTGGAATCAACATTCCATGGTCTACAATAGTTCTTCCAACGATGGTTCGTACGCACAAAAAATTAACACTTGCATCAATTGCCGAAAGGATTAGATAATATAAGGAAATAAGAAAGGTTAGATAGTGGAATTTTTCAAAGGCGACCCATCGCGCTTATGCAGACCAGGTACCCTCTTAGCCTATCAGGTATACGGCTGCTCACAACCATGTCATGTAGGCTACCTGGCTTTCCATCAGACATTAGCTAGGACAGGGGATAGGTCGGCGATCCCTAGCAGGAGGTCGTACTTGGTCGCTAGAGGAGGCGAGCTATTTTGCTTTTGAGGAAAATGTTTTCGTATTCATTTTTCTACGTGTTTCAAGCACGCCTTGTACCCCCTCCCCTCAATGATAGTTTTTTCGAGCAAAATTGATGAATTTCTCCACAAAAGAGAAAGTTTAAGAAGATGGCAGCTAGGATGAGAGATGGCGAATGGGGTCGCATCAGAGGAGGAGTGTTCGAGAGGGCCTTACTTTGTAAAAACTTTTTCCAATGGCAAAACTGCCCTGCAAGACATATCCAATTCGGCAGATCCCCGGCAACCCTGGACAGAAAAGATATGCGTTCTAGTGTTGTCACGATTCTAAACAGTAGTTTGTCTTCGTAGTGGATCCCCATCAAACTAACCAACGCAGGTTGTTCATCTCACTTTTATCGCTTCTTTGAAACGGGCTCTGCGAGCGCTTCTCTTCAGATTTATATAACAAAATAAGAGCTCACAAAGTTGAAAAACCACGACACAAGACGAAACATGGAGACAAAAATGAAGTCTCCACTTTTGATAATCCCTTCTTTGAAGTGGCAATCATTCCGTTTCCATTCAGAGTAGCAGTGGCTCACTGAATGCGATATGGCCTATACAAAGACTTGCGAATTCCGGCCAATGTATAAATGAGTCTTCTCAGCTTCCTAGATATATCTGATACCAAGTTACCGCTTCCGGAGTGGAGAAGGCCTGGGTGGCGTAGATGGGAGCCGATCGGATATTTTATCAGTGGACCGCATGCGTGATAAGCGCGCTATTTGTCTCTATTTTACAAAAACATTTTGTGAAGTAACAACTAAACGACACCACCGCTTGTCTTCAGTGAGTTTCTATGGCCAAAACCAAGGTGTTCAAATCACTTTATTGGGCTACGTTTCGGCTAGTCGCCTTCGTCAGAGCCTGGAAGTTGAAGATCAGTGACTCTATCCTTATAAATCATTTCAAACTTAGGAATAGTCCATCACAGACCCATGCATCTTGAGAGGTATCGCAGTACTCTTGAGCTATTTTACAGATTCTTCGTCTGACTCCGCCCACAATGTTTGTGCCCCACAATCCTCACCGGCGACCCTCTGCTGACCTTAATCCACTTTTTTCCGGTGTGTGGTGTGTTCTGGAACCGTTCTACAGAATTTTTGTCTGGCTCCGCCCACCTCGGAGCAGGCTCCGCCCACAATTTTTTGCCCCACAATCCTCACCGGCGACCCTCTGCTGACCTTAATCCACTTTTTCCGGTCTTCGGAGTGCTCTGGGACAGTTTTAGAGAATTTTCGTCTGGCTCCGCCCACCTTGGGCTGGCCCCGCCCACAATATGTCT
>MU912265.1:34396-44602 GCA_036418165.1 Cooperia oncophora
CCATTTAGCTTTTTTTTGGACATGCCCCCCCCCTTCCTCCAGTTCAGAGGTTGCGATTGCTTGATTTCGCTTTCTTTTTTTTCTCTCATGATGCGAGTTGAATTTCCAGGTTTGCCTTGACGATGCTACGGTAAAATTTGAAATTTGGGATACAGCTGGTCAAGAGCGATATCACTCTCTTGCGCCCATGTACTATAGAGGTGCCCAAGCCGCCATTGTTGTTTACGACATAACGAATCAGGCAAGCGCAAGTTGTTTATTTCATGTATCCATTGTTTGTTTGTTTTGGAATTTGACCTGGCGTATCTAATTCTTGTTTTTTTTTACTTATTCATCTAGAAGATCGATAAAGGACTTTGTAAACACGTACGATCTTCATAAGGTATAAAACGTGCAGTTATGACGCATCCATCTTTCGTTTGACGCTATAGAGAAAGAAGTATCGGGCATCGTCTTTACAGATCTGGGGGGAGGGGTGGGGGTGAGGGCAATTAGACGATTCTGTATCCGTTTGAAACCCCTAACAAGCTTAGTATCGATCACGATAAGAAAGGGTGATTCTAAACAAAAGCTATCCTTGGGAATCCTGCAGACATCCCAGATTCCATCCCCGCACCGTAACTACCCCTCCTATTCTTATTGGTTTTGTGACTCGAAATTGAACCGCCTTTTGAAATTTTGGTTAATACTTCATACAAGTTGCTAATGAGGTTCTAAAAGATGCAAACCTTACATTTTCGGTTAGACTGAAAATGAAGGAACTGCTTCTGACATTTATATTAGAGTGATTTATCTGCGATCGCAGAATGTCACATGGTGATCTTCCTGTTGAGAGATTATACCGGTGATAATAGATTCTATTTTCTTCTGATGTTTTTTCTTGGATGGATCATTCAGATTTTATCCCTGTCAACAATGCTATTCAGGAATCTTTTCAAAAAGCCAAGAACTGGGTGAAGGAGCTCCAGCGACAAGCATCTCCTAATATAGTGATGGCTCTGGCGGGTAACAAGGCTGACATGGCCAATAGGGTTTGTTCGTTTTTGTTTCCCTTTTTGAGCTTCTCGCTTGTGTTCATTTTTTGTGGTGATGATTTTTCCCTTTTGTCTTAAAGACGAACCCCGTAATCGCATATTGTGGATCGTGGCGTTCAATTGCATCCATAGTCGCTTAGCTGGGAAGGAGAGAAAAAAAATCACGGGGAATATCTCAAGTAGGACCCCTGGCGGCCTTGCTGCACGAGTTCTCCGAATTTGCTCGTTTTGTACCAGCAAAGCGATATTCTGCCCCCACTGGTTCACTGATCGTTTCCCTACGTCATCCAGTGTTGAAGAGGATCTATCAGTGAGAAGAAAACGAAAAGCAGGTTGTAAAAACTAGCGAGGCGTCAGAACTGTCACTTATTAGAGCCGCAATGCTTTCGTTGCTTACTCCGCGAAAGTGGGATAAATTGAGAGATTGTGGACCAGACTCCTTGACCAGGGGGGACGCATGCAAACTGGTTGGGCGCGTGGACTATCTTTGAGTTACATTATGTCTTTGGTAGCACTGCGGAACCGTCGAAATAATGCCGTAGGAAAGATGATATGTCAGTAGTTGTGGCACTTCTAAATAGCCGATAGAGAGCAGATAAGGGGCCGTTGTACAACGGAGAACGTGAATCTACTAGAGCCGGGTTTACAACGACTGAACTATGGAAATTAGGGGGGTCGCTTAGTACGGATGAAAAATTTTCTCGTGGCAATTTTTTTGTGCTCAAGTTCCATATATGTAGTCAGTTCGCTATGAATGACAAATTAAGTTTCCGTCGACGGTGCTTACAATGGGATATCCTTTTTGTCTCTATGTAGTCTAGTTTGATGAAGGTAGAAATTAATCGCTTCCCAACTCGATCGGTTTTTTTAGATGCGTCGGTTTCGATACATGGGGTAACATAACTGCTTTCCGAATTTGCTTCGGTTCGCCGCGAATCAGAAAGAGACGTAGCGTAGACCAGTTGCATCGAGGAAAAGGGGTTAACTATGATGATTTTCCCGGCTTGAGATCATGATATTCAGAGTTTTCCGGGAGAAAACATCTTACTTCCCTCGCATGCGTTGAACAGCGGGGATGGAAAAAGTGAAGGAAGTTTTCTCCATTCAACGCCTCTCCCATTTTTATATTTCTCCAAGTCTTCCTGTTCGCTTTTGTGGATTGCCTTCCTTGAATGCACATCCCACGCTCACTAATTTGTAGGATTCCTTCCTTACCCAAGTAGTGCGATCCAAGGAGTTTGTCTCAATTTCGCGATGAGGTATGAGGGCGCTGTGACCGTTATAAGATGGAGGGAATCCAGCTGAGAAGATGGCTCGCCCCCACCGATATTGGCTTACACTTGAGGTCGTTCTTCAAAGCTACTGTTAGGTGGCACGACGGCAAAAAAACTGCACTACTAATTTTTCATCACTGCGCTAGTATCTATGGACATACTGCTTTCGTTGAGTATTCTGCTCTCCGAAAAAGAAGCGCGTGTAGTTTATTGTGATTCAATTCGCAAGGTAAGATGCGTTCTAATGCTGCTTCGGCGATTCACCGCTGACGCACTTACATTAGCTCCTCGTATTAGCTCCAGTGCCATTCTCGTATTATAGTGATCCCATCTTTTGTACACGAAGTTTTTGGTGAGACCGCCAAGACAATCGTAATTGCCTCTCCATCTAGCGCAGTGATAGGCGCGGCGTTTCCTATGTACGCTATAGCCGGTCGATTGGTGCGACGGGTTTCATGTACGCTACGCAAATCGTAGATATTTACACTTATTTTCGGTTATGCATCATCTGTTGTCACCGTCTACGACCTATTGGGTTGTCCGGAAAGTTCTCAGCGTTTTGTGTGTTTACTTCAAACGATCATAACTTTCTTAATACTCATCGGATTTAATCTTCGAATCAGCACACTTTTGCCAATGTGACACCAGTCGATAAATCCCATCAAAGAAAAAAACTGGGTGGTCGAGAATCCACGAAGGCTTTTTTTGCCTGGTCCTGATTGATGAAGTTTTCCAGCAAGGAAGTTCTGAAAATGTTTGAAAAGGTGATAGTCGGTTGGTGAAAGGTCTGGAGAATATGGCGGGTGAGGTAGAACTTCAACCCCCAATTCGTTCAATTTATGGATAGTGATTTGTGAAACGTGTGGGCGGGCGTTGTCATGCAAAAGAATCGGACCCTTTCTGTTGACAAGTGCTGGCTCTTCTCTTCTCCTTTAAGCATCCACGAAATTTTTGGACAAGTGCTGGCTGCAGCTGAGGCAATTTTCGGTACATTTCGTCGATTTCTTCACAGTAGGACTCTGCTGTGATGGTTTGGCCTGGTGACAAAAAGTGGATCACACCAGCCGATGACCACCACACTGTGACCATAATCTTTTTTTCGTGAGGATTCGGCTTTGGAAATTGCCTCGGTGGTTCGTCGGCATCCAACCACTGTCCGGAACGTCTCCTGTTATCATACATGATCCACTTTTCATCACAGGTGACAATTCGGTCCAGACAGTGACAGTTCAGTGAAGAAGAAATCTCGAGAGTGCCAATTTCTGCCGGTCACTCAAATTGTGGGGCACCCACTTATCGAGTTTTTTCACCTTCCCAATGCGTTTCAGACCATCTGCAACAGGATTTGCCAACGCCTAGCTTTTCTGCAATCTCTCGAACTGTTTGGGATGGGTCAGGCTCCACAAAAATCCCCGTCAGTATTGCTTAGGTCGACCGCTGCGAGGTTCATCTTCAAGGCTGAAATCTCCAGAACGAAATTTGTCGAACCATTGTCGCACGGTGCTTTCTCCAACACTATTGGGCCCCACACCTGGTTAATTTGTCGAGCTGTCTCGACTGCGGATTGACCCAATTTGTAGTTGAAGAAAAATATCGTCCGAAGTTGCTCTTTTGACATGCTTCAAAAAGTCTTGGGAAAAGGGGTTTATCAAGCAATGGTGAAACGGCAATTACCATCAGATAGCGCAAAAAATTCTCTTCAGGATGTACTACTGAGACGCAAGGGAGAATGAGTTTTTAATCAGCAATGAATGTACAAAAAATAGTAACACAAAACGCTGAGAACTTTCCGGACAACCTAATAGAATCGCGGTCATTTGCGCGACGTCGCACATCCAGTACCACGGTATTACGGCTGTCTTGCCGCATGCCCAAGTTTTTGCAGCCTATTTTCTTTGGGTGTTTCGTTTACTCGGTTTTTCTCGATTAATGCGGTTGTGCTGGATGACGTTTAGTACTGGATAATGTAAAGAACTAACTTGGAGTCACTTAGCAACCACAGGTTCGCAGAAGAATACGAGTGCTCACAATATGCAATCACGGAATGTCTTTTCAGCAAAATTCACATGATTTATTTTTTGCATCTGCGAGGCAGCATTATTTTTGGTTTTCAACCTTGTCTAGAATCCATTAAAATTCCGCCTGAAAATAATTTTTTTATTCCGGACCTCCCTTCAGTTCTTTTTCTTTTCTTTATTCATCATAGGCAACTTGTTTTGTACCTTTGTTTCTAATTCTATGGAATTTAGAGAACAGTTGAATACGAGGAAGCTCAAGCTTATGCAGAGGATAATGCTCTTCTTTTTATGGAAACTTCCGCAAAGGTTTGCTTCTTGATGCCTATCCAGTTCTGATTAGACGGACCATGGTCTTTATTTGATTTTTCCTTTAGACTTCAATGAATGTAAACGATATCTTCATGGCGATTGCTAAAAAACTACCGATCGGTCCACCAGCCGGCGAGCCAAGCGGTACGGTGGACATGAACCAGCCGCAACAGGCGCAGAAGGGTAATTGCTGCAAGTAAAGTGGTGTCCCGCATATGAGATAGAGCACACTCGCTTCCTCACTGCCGACACACGTACAGGACCATTTCATCGCCGTTCCCATTTTTCGCTGTCTGATTCGGCTTACTTGGGAATCAACTTGTGCCCAATCAGTTGAGTTTTATGTGAGCATTAAATCCATATCCACTGTGTGTCTGTCGTTGGCGTTGGATGTGAGCTGTGTTGTGACGTCAGTTTGAAATTCCCCTTTCCTCGGGCCCATTTTTATTCCTTTTCATATTTGCTTACATCCAAAAGTGTATATGTTTATTGTTTGACGATGAACGCCTTTTCTATTCACCGTCTAGTGCTCTATGCGTCCATTTTCCCGTCATCCTTACCGATTGTGTTATTCAGCGATTTTTTTTTGTACACACCATCATTTTCTTCGTTACTTTCCGCAAACACAAAGGTTTTTCTCGGTTCATTGAGAATCTGCTCCTAGTTGTTTCTCAATCGTTAGCTTCACTTGTCTTCGATTTCATTACAGAGTTTGTCACGCTATAGTCTCATCCTAAGTCCATCCTAAAACCGCGAGAACTGCTGTACGCTGTATGCTTGAATTCTCCGTCAGTGGTGTTTGGTCGTCATTTTGTGAAGTATTTCTGCATGTCTTACAGTGATAAAGCTATTCTAATAATGCTGTTTTTGTTGTGTATTGTCATGACGATCTAGGGCGCTGCTGTATACATTCCTTGTGATTTTATTGTTGAATTTGTCTACATTTTTTTATATTTTCGAAGTGAGCTTTCATCTCTTCGGGGGTGTATGCAGTTTTCTTCGTCAAAACTGCTACTTTGTGGTGCTGGACTTCGAGGGGAAAGTTGAAATCTGGGGAAACCTATGAAGTTGCCTGGATGTAAGATTTTTTGCAGGGTATACTCCCGATCATTTCGCGATATAGATACGTGTGTGTGTCTGTCTGTCTGTCTGTGTCTGGCACACCATGGGAATGGGTAACATAGCAGTGGACCAGTACTACCTTATCAGAGAAAAGGGTCTGGGTACAACTCGTTTCCAGCATTGTTGGAAGGCACGCCCTGTGTTAATTTGATGTACAGGAACCTTCTTTGGTTGCGACGGTACCGCCTCCCTGCCCACTGTCTGCCGCGACGCCCTCCGTTTGTTTTCAACTAGCTGCTACCTGATGGTGCGGTTGTTCCGCTACCAACTTCCTCCAGTCCAGTTCGTACGTGATAAGGAGAATGAGCTGACACCAACAAAGGACAACTCGTCTTACTGCGCCGTTTCATGCTCATGCAAGCGCGGTTCAGCATGGGGTTCTATATAGGGCATTTCCTTTGGGATTTTTTCCTGCTTTCTTCTTCACTCTAGAATCACTATGTCCGGAAAGTTTTGAGAAATTTCAACCAGCTCATTTACCACTTATCCACAACAATAGTAGTTCATAGTATAATAAATGTTGTCCATCCTATGTCCCTTACCTTTTGGGCGGGATTACCTTGCGTGGGAGCTAGAACTAAGCGAGTACTGAGAATGAGGGGGCGTACGCAACATCTAAGCTAAACTTCCATGGAAGAGACCGATTGATCTCCTAGTATAGAAGATTTTGAAGTGCATTCCATTCATTCCCGATTTGACCCATAGAGGAGCAGAACGGTGAAGATGAAGTAAAAGGCGTTGGGAGTCGTGCGCGCTCGTACATTTTCAGGTAATGTCAAATCATACCAACAATGGAGAATAACAACCAACATTAGTATTGATCTACAAACATTTCTCTTTCTCATAGCACTTGATATATGACTTTCTGTTGGGGCATTCGCTTGCTACACTTCTTCAAACTAAAAGTGTGAAATTTTCTCAAAACTTTCCGGACAACCTAATACCTTGTTGTGGGAATTTGAGCCGCCGCAGATGCAGCCGGCAATACAGTAGGGAATAATGTATTTAGGGTCCCATTCTGGTCTTCTGCGCTCTAACTATAAGCGTGGGCTTTGTTTAGAGAGAGGGACGCGGTGTGGCCCTGTTCACTACCTTCACACCAAATCTTGTCCATCTTAAATAGGATGTTGAATGGTGTCGATATTTAACTTTGCTAGCAATTGCTGCATGGATATATGACAAGAGAATCGTAATTCGCTGCTCATGGGCGTCGTGCGACGTCGCGCCCGCAAATGACGATGGTTCCAGGTAGCAGATGGCGACTAGCACGGCATATTTAGAACCAGAAATAGCCATGAAAATCTGCGATGACTGGATCTACATGAAGTTCGGTGCTCAAATTAAAAAGGTTAACACGAGTTGAGAAAACGGTAAGACCCGCAGGCCCATCGCCGTGCGCGGCGGAGCGGCACATTACGATTCTCTTGCCCGTCTCCCTTGCTCCATTATTTACCGTCATCTATGAATAAAAGTTCTGAAGACGTTCAGACAACTTGTATTGGTGTCCTTTACGAGTAGTGGGATGCTGGGGAATCGGGTTTTTCTTCCTATCTTGCTTTTTCCCTGTCAAGAGATGATTGAAGCAGTTAAGGGGAAACAGATTCGAGTCATAAGAATAGTGTTGAGTTACTGTGCGCAGGTTGACCGTTGTTCTCATGCCAGACTCGTCAAACTACAGATGTTATACCTAAGAGCAATCGATAACAGCGGGTGAAAATGTTTTTGGAGTCCCCCGACAGCATTTGTAAGATTTTAGTGATAGAAATTGTGGTTCTATACTCCTCTAAGAAGCTTTGCTCGCCAATATGAATCGCTGAGAACTTGAGATTGATCGAGAGCAGCGCGAAGCGCACCTGATTGTATGGTTTGTTTGCAGAAGTGCTATTGGAATGAATCGATTGTCTTGGCCGAGACGTCAGTCCATTTATAGAAGGCGCCGGAGTTAACATCGTTGTTTACATGGATTAATGAGCATGAGCTCCTCTGAGAATCCTGAATTATATCCTCGCAATTTCGGGGTCATGATTTTTGTAAGGCATAGCCTTTTTATCGCAGTGAGAAGCTGCTTCGAGAAGTCAAAAACAAAGATTTAGGCACATTTGGGCTTCGTGATAGAAATGTCCCTTAAAAACTGAAAGTAGAGCGTAGTGGCAGCCAGTTCTGAAGACTATTTCTCTGTGTAGATCAGTGCGATGGCAAGCAGTTTCATCATGTCTATCGCAGGCAGCAAAACTGGACGCAAGCATAAAGAAATAGAAGATGAATCACTCTCACAGTTTATCAGGATGTCCACGCATACCTTCAGAGAACAGGTGGCTGTATTTATGTGTGGCGCTATACAATTAGGAGACTAATCCGTGTGCACTCATGATACTTATTTCATACGATGAGGGACTGGGTTGCACGAAGGGTGCCAGATCTAAGATTTGAGGCTCGACGCGCGTAGCGAATGTTGAGAGCGCCCACATGCACATCACAATACGTCCGCCCTGGCTCAAAAACGCTTTTTCTAATATAATTGAGCAACCCTTTAGCTACCAAATGCGACCTTCTTCGCTGGCGTCCCCAATGTACGACGTGCCTTGACAATGGTGCAATACTTTATTTTCTGCCGATATCACTACAGATTTTATTCAGTGAAAATGGTGTCCAGGGCGGTTGATCAATCTCTTTTAGTAACAGGGCGCCACCGTACAAATCCGTTTGGGGGTAGCACGCTGAGCGCGCGCACAACCGAATTGCAGTACCAGCCGACTACAAGTTTGCGTTTTTATGCTTGCAGATGAGTCTATTGCAATTGATTGACGGCGCACTTTGTCGACGGGGGGGGGCATTCGGGCTTTTTCATAGATGTTGGGGCGACCCTTGAAATCTAGGCATTTTTCTCGAGTTGACACGTTTTAGGATGGTGGCTAGACGATCTTACTCCAGCTTCACAGGCGTTCACAAGTTTTACCATGGTGAGATTCGTAAACCGGAACTAGGGAAGCAATGTTAGTACAAAATGCCCCCCCGTCGCTAAACAGCGCCTTGATTGACTAAAGTGGATGGAAGGCATAATTAGACCATACGAAAGTCATCCCGAGCCTAACTCGCCCAGAGACGCGGTCACTGACGCTGTCGGCCGCTACATCGGCTCAGGAAACACTTTCAATACGTCGCTCTGGGTTTAATATTCGTCTTCAATGCGCTGTATTAGTTAAATATCCACGGAACTGTTATTTGAATGAAGAGTTGCTGTTTGAGATGATCATGTGATTGGGTGAGGCAGGTGTGGTGTAGTGACAAGTGGCACGCTCATCATACGGACGGTCCGGAGATCAGATCCCTGATACTGCACTCGCCCAGGTCAACCAAGCATTCTATCTACCGGAACGGTGAGTTGGTGCCAGATTTGTTTGGGAGGATAAGAACACTGCCCTGTACATCTGCTGGCCACCCGTGAGTCATGGTACAGGTCACATCGCATTAGAAAGCCACTTGGAAGTAGAATGCGTGGTCTATCTGAACAAAGGATGGGACAGTGGTGAAAACTTTATCTTTTCTCCTTTATATGACTGGGTTCCGTGTGGTCATGCAACTGTTTTTGCCTGTTGCGATGAGGGTGATTGGAGTTTTTATTGAGATCTGTCTTCTGGAGATGATCGATCATAGCACAGAAGTACTCTTAAGTTGTTTGTTCATATACATTGTATTCGTTATTTGTCCTGGAAATCTGTGCCTCCCAGGATGAGTGGGAGAATGACACTTGAAGAAGACTTTTTTTGTTGACATTCTCCTATTTTTTTGGGACTTCGTATTCTCAACCATTCAGACAATTACTTTGAGGTATTTTCATTGATGCCACGTTCAAACGACGCACGGACGCCTTATTCACTTGGTCGTTCGACATCTGACTCCCTTCAAGCAGCCGCTTCATTGCTGAGATTTGTTGATGACCCAGCCCGTACTGTTCAGCCAGGACAAGGTACGTTGGTGTATAGTTTTCTCACTTCTGTTATGTTTTAAACATGCAGGTTTGCTTTTTACTGAAAACCCAAATCCAAAAGTATTTCAACCTACAGAAAAAGTTCAAAAGGGGTCGTAAACTACTGTGATGACGTCACGAGAACAATAAGAACTAACCTTTAGGGAGTCGACCAATGAGGTCCACCTGTTACCCCGATTTTTCGTACACTAGCACTTGCTCGGCAAGGCATTATCCTAGAAATAGGTCAGTCGCCCAGTGAAGAGAGTCTGGTGCTGTGCTCGGTAAATGAGTTATGTAGATTTCGAATACAGCACAGCGAAAAGAAAGGAGAGAGGGGTACTGAAAGATTACAAGCCAAAATTATTTCTCTCGAAAGAAATAGTTTTCAGTGAGTTTTTCTGCAAAAAGAAAAGAATTGTTTACCCAAACACGCTCGGCTACAACCACTTTTCTTCTTATAAAGGCTTGTGATACTTTAC
>MU912265.1:46926-80919 GCA_036418165.1 Cooperia oncophora
GTCTCGCTTTCGAGTCGAACGCTTGCGGGTTTGCATCCGGTTGACGCGGAATTGTTGCTTCGTTCCCTGTAAGAGCTTCAACTCTAATTTCCGAAATTCTTCCGAATTTACGGCCCAGCGGGCAAGTAGATCAAGTACATCAAGTATACGACGTAGTATGGATTTGGTCTATCTGCCCTCTCTGAACATATTACCCATCCGACAAACTTCAAAACGTTCCCTTGTGAGAGTATTTCTTTTAATTCAGATCTCATTGAGACCCTTCGCGTTTAGTGTAACTGGGGAGCAATTGTGGCAGGCTTAACATCATTTGAAATTAATTATTCAGTGTATAAATTATTTGTTTATGCACCAAACGCCGTACAATTCGTTTGTCCATGAATAAATAATTAAATTATTTATTGTATATGTTCCATATACTTCAGTGAGAGTATTTCGATTAGGAGCTGCAAAAGAGGCTTTCACTAGGTTGACCCAGCTCTACTGCCAGATTTTCAAATCTCGAATCTATTTTACGATGTTGCGGTTCTTGGAAACTCCTTCCTGGGACATCTTGTTCCTTTTCTTCCAAGTTTTGGAACGTAAAAATGCGTTGATATCTTCGCAACCAGTCGGAACTGTTCCAAGAGGGACGAAATGACACCCATCCCCTTCCCCGACAGATTGCAACGATATCATCTACGAAACGTGAACAATTTCAGGTTTGCATCGATATTTTGAATGAGAAATGGAAACCAACAATGACCGTTCGAACGGTAATGATGGCGCTGATGTCCCTTATGTACAGCTGCAATCCAGGTTATTCTTAATTTTGTTTTTGATGAATACAACCTAGTGATAATGTTTTTATGAAAACTTTTCTTCCCTATAGCCTTGGCACATACTCGGTAAAACTTCTAGAAAATCCAGAGTTCTGTAGCTAGCAGAAGATATTCTACGTTGGGATCATTAGAGTTGTTGAGCTCAGACTAGTCAACGTGAAGGAGCCACAATGGTTTATAATCACGTTTCCCGTCTTCCGGTTTCCTCTCTAGGGCCGTCTTGTCGCTGCTATACCCGGATTTTCTTCGGACGCTCAACACTCAATATGCAAAAATCCCTGTTTTTCTGTTATTTCTAGAGCAAGGGTGGAGGTGGTGATGCTGTTGTAGCCCAGCGCACTGCACCACACGGGTCAGATCACGAATCGGCTCCCGTCTGGGTCAACCAAGCCTTCCGTACCTCCGGCCGATCATTTCGCATCAGTTCGTCTGGAAGAATAGAATCTCGGGCTGGTACATCAATTAACCTCGCAAGTCTTGCACTGGCTGTACGCATGCCAATATGATTCTGAATAGGAGTAGAATGCGTTCCGCATCCCAGAAAGTGGCTGATCAACGGCAAACCCTACCTTTCGGCCCTTATTCCTGTATTAGGTTGCATTGATTGTTTCGGTTGTGCTAAAATCGCTTCATCGTTTCAGATGAAGCTTTGGTAGCTTCCATCGCCAAGCAGTATCGTGAGAACCGTGCCGACTTTGACAAAATAGCACGTATATGGACGCATCGTTATGCTACGTGAGCTCCGAGCTGCATTCGTCAACAAAATGTAATTGCATCATCTATGTAAATTATAAATATTTACGTTGAATAATCACTGAGAGTATTATTACTTATCACGGGCGGGAATGGTTTACTAGTGGAAGGGGCCGCATACTACCAGAATTCATCGAGAGTCCCAGATCGAAACGCGCTCAACCCATCACTCTTATTTCGTTTCCTCCATGGCAAGTGAACAGCCATCGTCCATGGGCGGGGACGGATGATATAGTACACGTTAACTCGCTCATGGCTGCACCTCGGGAGCAAATCGCCTTCAAATGCCATTAGGACTGAGCAGAAATATTAGGTTGGGTCGAAAGTCCTGGTGCGAAAGAGACTACAAACGAACGAAACTCCAGTGGATGAAGGGGTGCTTCGCGCAGTGAAAATGTGCTATGGCGCCAAACCCGTTCTCAGCCAGTCGCTGACGCGGCTATGCGGCAGTAATTGGTTGAAAATCGTCCATCAGTTATTAGTGCAATACTGTCACGTATAAACGTTCGATAGAGGAAGTGAAGCCTATAGATTAGATTATATAGAACCAGTTTGGCTGACACACACTACTGCGCACGTGGTCAAACCTGTTGTACTGGCCTCTGACAGGGTTTCTGTGCTGACCACTAACACTTGGCCTAATGTCTACGTCTTGAAATACGGCCCATTCCATCATATTTCTCCTTTCAGTGGACATTTGCTTATGTCTATTGCTGATCACACTTATGAAAAATAACAACCACCATTCGCTGGAAATGGAACGGCCAAGCAGCTGAAAGAAATTTGGGGGGGGGGGTAACAATGTCAAAACCTCAGCGGAAGCTCCTTATATCCTAGCCTTGAGCAGCTTTCACGTGTCCGTCTGCTGGGCTGTTATCATTCCTCACTGACAAACATCTTTGAACTTTCACTTTTTGGTGAAACCCAAGAGTTTAACGGTCAAATCACATTCGAATATATCGCTGAGAAATACTAACATCTTTACTCATTAAGTCTTTGCCCATTGATTCTAAAGCTTCCTCTCTGACCAGGATTCCCAGGACATCTGCTTCCTATATCACTGCTTGCAACCAACGTTCTACCGTCGCTGCGACGCGCGTTATGAAGTTGGTGACCCCCTCTTCCAAGACTCTCTACGGTATCTTATCAGCTGTTATCACTTCCTGCCATCCACCAGTGACATTCCCATCCCGCCCCTATCTTGCTTTTTATTGGGTTGTTGCATAAGTTCTTATACACGACTTTTTTGTAAATATCTCTAAAAAACGAACAGCCTGGAGATTAGAGGTTATGCACCATCACCATTCACTACTCGACGCCAGCGCTCAGGACAGCTTGTCGATTCCATCCTCCCCAAACGACGGAGGCTGGGACTTGAAGAAGTCGTCGAGCGCCTTTCTGACTGATCCTTTGTTTCGAACTTTTTTTCCGTCCAGATAGCGCGACAGGTTGGCCTGAACAGCCAGTAGTCAAAGGACCGAGGTCAGGGCTGTAGGGAGGTGGGCGCCATCAGCCATCCGTATTCTCCAGCTCGCGCTGGGTCGCCTTTGCAGTGCTGAGGTCGGCGTTCATGGTGGAAGTAGATTCAGCATTCCTTCGCGAGTACGGTCGACGTGATCTTTCAATTTCCGCAAGCTGGCGGTCATTTATGTGGAAGCGTCATCGCCTGTCCTTCTCCAGCAGCCCCAGTACTCCATGCCTCGTTCTGGACCACCAACAGACAGGCGGAGACCTTTTTGGGGTGAACATCGCGCCTTTGGGGTGGCTTCTGGCTGTTCTCCTTTGTCGACCCACTGCGCTTGCCTTACAGGGTTATCTAGAGGAGCCACTTCTTCATCTCAGTGATCATCGAGTTGAGAAAGTGAAGTGTTTGAGAGTGGGAGGAAGTGAGGTGGTCACCTTCCTCGAGAGGTCATAAGCGCGACAGTTCATGTGGGACCCATCGACCAAGCTTTGCCTACCTTGCCCCAGCTTTTCTAGTCCACGTGCAACCGTCCAAATGATCATAGCTAAGCATGGTCGCCATTCTCTGGTGGTGAGGTACGATCCTCCTCCACGGTGGAACGTAGTACTTCCAAATCCCAACTCCATCGGGCCGACCCGACCTCGGAGCATCTTCGAGAGAAAAGCTCTCCTTCTTTGAATTTGGCGAACCAATTCTTGCACGTCGTTGTAAGAGATGACGTCTCACCGTATGTATCCACAGTTGGGCTTCTTCGATTCCAGCGAATCGTGGTAGCAAAACAGAACGGAGGTACGTTTTGTCCACATGCAAATTTTGCGACATTGTATACTGCAGAATTGCAAGCTCGGTGAGTGATAACTAGTGTAACCGAAAGAGTATAACGTACACGTCACGCACACATGATGACGTAATACCAACATCCATGCGAACGGAATAGGAGAGGATCAAACACGTGTATAAGAACTTATGGACAACCTAGTATAATCAACGTTATACAGTTGCTGTGGCCCGCGCTATGAACTTGGTGACCCTCCCTTTCTAAGTCCTGCTACGGTACCTTATCAGCTCTTATCAATTTGTGCCACCCACCAATAATGTTCCCATCCTGTATCCCATCTTACTTTTTGAAACCAACGGTCCACCGCTGCTGTGACGCGCCTTATGAATTTGGTGACACTCCCCTTCTAATGAGCGCTATCATATCTTATCAGCTATTATCACTTCCTGTCACCCATCAGCAGTGTTCCTGTCTCACCTCCTATATCACTTATCAATTTGAACTTTCTACGGCTGATTTGAAGGAATTTATAATTTTCGGTCAAACACACACAAACATACTGACATCAAAATTTACTTAAAACAAACCTAATATGGAACTCATGGGGTAACCTGGAAAACTTTCTCCATCGAATTGTACACCGAAGCGATTTGCGAGGAGATTAGCTGTTAAGTCAAAGAAGCCTAACTCACCCTAGCCACGTGAAGAAGCGGTTTTGGAAAGGAAAATCTGCATTGCAACGGCTGCAGCAATGGACCGAAGGGCCGCAGGACGGCAAATAAATCGTGGGACATACATCTCCAAAAGCAAAAATTTTCGACGAAATTTAATTTTTAATTCCTTTCTCAACAAAAACCCACACTTCCTTGGGTAACGATTCTAGTGTAACAACACTTCCGTCAGGCAGGTGTTGATTTTTTTTCAACCGCATAAGAGCGGCCGTCTATGCTTTATCTGAGCATATGTCACTATCATAAAGCTAGTTATAGTACGTTCGAAAACATCTCTATTTTCATCATCTGAAAACATCGCCATTTCCAACAGCTCCACATGGAATAGCCGAAATTCAACTGTCTGGAGATGCAGATCACTAACCTGCAGTGCGGTCTCCTTTTGTCTTGGGTACTCACAACAACCTGGCAAACAGTAAGATGCTGTGTGAAGAAATATCTCCACTACACTCGACATATATGGAGACGTTTCTCCTGACTTCAAAAGGAATACCACATGGCTGGGTATATCCTGACCGGATTGGGGAGGCGCATCTTCGGCTAAAAAAGGGGCTGTGAATTTAAGCGTTTGTAGAATCATGGGGAAAAGATTTATACCATTCTCATAGCAGGAATTACAGCGGGTCGATCACCCTTATTCCGAGCATTTCTTCATCGCAATTCTTCCTTCAAATTTCACATTTTTTCCATTTCACTTCGAGCACTTCCACCGACTTTGGCTCATGAATGAACAGCTGTGGAGAAATCGTTCAGCCGAAATTCATCTGTCTTGGAGATGCAGAGCACTAACCTACAGTGCGGTGTCCTTTTGTCTTGGGTACTCACAACAACCTGGCAAACAGTAAGATGCTGTGTGAAGAAATATCTCCACTCCACTTGACATATATGGAGACGTTTCTCCTGACATGAGAAGGAACACCACATGGCTGGGTATATCCTGACCGGACTGTTTCCCAATGTTTCCGCCACTAACACATCACCTGAGGCATAACTACGATGAAGTAGTGGGGAGAATTCTTTGGAGTGCGCAATGTGTGTGCATACCTGAAGCGCTATGCCTCGCCACCTTGGAGCCTGACACAACTTTCAGATGTTATGCTTTGTTCATTCTAATCTAAAGTTGCAGAACATGGAGTCAACTGCGAAACATACCGTCACCGAAATTCAGTATCAAAGCGAAAGTTGTTGGTCGCAAAAGTCGCTTCCCTTCTTCCGGATATTCTAGATCTTATTGGGTCATCCCATTCAAACGTGCCGCTACATATAGAGGAATCGCAGAAAAACAAAGGGGATAGGCAGCGGGCTACATAACGCGATTTGGAATAGTCCCTTAAGCTGTGGTGATCTGTGAGATTTGCGAACTAGCCCCAGAAGAAGTTCTCGGAGAAGATTGAAAAGAAAGGCGCGAGTGGTGAAAATCGGCGCCGCTATTTAAATCAGCGTCACAAGAGATAAGTGCGCGGCTCAAGTTGCCTGCGCGGACCATAGTTGTAATGTAAGGGTGTTCTCGGAAATACACGGTGGGAAGATTTGGTTCAGGAGGCCGTACAAGCGAAAGGAAAATTTGTTGTGTGGATGGTGCATAATATTCTCTGCACAGAGAAGAAAGGGGCGGATGGTTCAGGCACTGGATGAATATTGTTCACAGGCCTGGACAGGGGACGCCATTGGTTGTGATCATTTCCTGAAACATAGACTCACCCTAATTCCATCTTCTAAGTTACGGACGCCCCTCCCCATGTTACGTCTTTCCTACGACTTTCCAACTCTACCTACGCACTTTTATATCTTAAAAATTTCTGTTTTTTTTTAAAAGTTTGCTGTCGAAGCGGGGGCGGGGGGAGGTCGAGTACATACGTACGTCCAAGACGTCAGACGTGTATCAGCATCACTGGCGCTGGTGTAGGCATACTGACAATAAAGTACGAGAGAAGGGCGAGATGAGGAGTAGATCCGCCACACAAGAGCATCATCGATTTATAACAGACGACAGGACTCGACGGAGTGACGATTATAAACAGATGAAAGTAATTCCCGGACTTTCGTTATTGAGGAGCATATTTGCTTGCAATTGGAAGCCCTATCTAGAAGTTAACTTTTGAAACACTGCCGTGAAACCCATGCGGCGCATTTGGCATATGTGATGCCAATGCGCGCTCAATGCCTAGTTTATCTGGTCTGCTTGAGCAAACGGGAGGTGTTTCAGAAGCATAAAAGACTCCAAGCCAAACTGGAGTTTGATGCCTCGGAGAGGTTGATTTTTCGTGTCGGGGGTGAATTTACAACAAATGATCACAAGGGGAATTTTTCGAAGTAGCAAGCCTAGGGAGCAAATTGAAGACTTCTGATAGGAAAGTAGAAATCTCAAGCTTCCGGGCACAGTTTCTTTTTTTTTACGAAAGGCGCGTGGGTATGAAGCTTGCCATGGACTCAGAGCGTAGCGACATTCGCGGTTCGCAAAAATGATTACAGACGGGGCACATGGATACAAAGAATGAATCAACAGAGGGGAGAATCTTGAGCCGAACGGGTTTTTGAAATGCGCTAATCCAGGTGATAAGAGCCAACGGCTAGCGTCTAAGCCATTCCTATACTTTCACTTCTATCGATAGCTTAAGCTTTCAACAAAGTTAATGGGTGTTCAAATGAGGGTATTTTCGAGCGTTTTTTCGAGCGTTTGGCTTGAAATCGACTGTGGTAGCGTGAAAATATGCGTGTACAAATGAGAGGCAGTTTCGGCGCGAACAGCTAGTATACATTTGGTAATGTTGTTTTGTTTTCTCATTTATTTTGTGTATTTGCATGCTTTCCTATTTATTCTATTTTAGTCTTTCTCGGGTATTTTTTTTTAAGTTTGTGGATAGATTTCGGCACTATTGACTATTCACCACCCCAGTCTGTGTACTCAGACGCTCCTTTTATCGTTTTTTTTTCTAGAAGGCCAGATTTGGCTGAAAATTGCCACACAGTGTCACTTCGACCTGTTTGTGCACAAAGATATCATTATCCGTTTCGAATGATTTTTCGTGATTGGGGTTTTTTGGCGCAGCGGCCACAGGCGCCGGCCGGCCATATACCTAAAACCACCAAAATCGATGCAAATTGTGTTCAGGGGTTTTTTGACATCCTGTTTTAATATGTCATTTATTCCTGGAGAAGATGTCAGCGTAGTCATCTGCGCTTTGCCGAGACTGAGGCTGGCCTGAGAGAAATCATTCGTTTTCCAGTTTCAGCCTCAAGCAGAGCGCTTAATATGGAGGTACGAAGAAATGATTCATATCGGTGATTCAGGATCATCTGATAACATCTAGTACAAGTTCAAGCCAAAACTTTTCTCGCTCCTTGGCGTAGGAATAGCTCATAGTGATAGTTCTCTTTATTGTTATTTCATCGTCTTTCGACGAGCTTCTTTTCACGCTGTAAACCGAGTATAGTGCTCTCTCCATTTGTGGGCGAGCGCTTAACGACCCCCCCTCCATCGCAAATACGACCCCGTGTGATGCCCTAACAAAATGGGCGTGCCCTGGCTGGACCCTGTGTCGAGCTTCTTGCGAGTCTGAATCCAGGTGCAACTGCTGCCCGAGTTATTCGATAAATGAGGATGGTCAAGAGGAGTGCGCTGGGTACTAATTTTCTTATAGAAGCAGGTCGAACGCAGTACCGCACTATAACTTCTAGCGTACTGTTTCAGCATGAGAACAATCACTCACTAACTGTGAAAACGCCCCAGGCTTAGATTGAAATATGGTGGTCTCGCGTTCGAGCTAAGAAACTCACATATCGTTCATTTTGTAAATGAATGCAGATGAGAAGCCGCCCGAGTTCTACCATGAGAGTTAGTGGGCGCAAGTGATGATCATCATAGCAAAGGATTACCACACTGTGGCCTTCAAGCGGCTCTATACAGAAAATAAAATCGTAGATGTCGGTGTATATTGCCTGTTCCTCGGCATTCAGATCGACAAATGGATGCTACCACACAACTACAAGAAGGCCACCGTTGCTCGTCATAGTGCCAGACCCCGAGTAACTGTATTGTAGATCAGTGCTGGGACACAAACAATACTGAGACCTGTGTTCAATCGCTCCATTCGCCCATCATAAAGCCATGCGATTACACCGTTCTATTCAGTTGAGAGTACTCTCCAACGGCAGACGCTACAATGCTTTGTCATTTGCCGAAATTGGCAACAACAGCAATTTACCCACACTTATTGAAAAATCGAAGGTACCAGAGGTCCAAAGGCCCTCGGGGCACTGGGAGCGGGTCATTGGTGAAGGAGGGATTTACTCATCCTAAAGCTGAAATATTACTTTTCTATTTATTCTCCTCTTTGTTTTATTCAAAAAAAACCAGCGGCACGTTTAAATGGGATGACCTAATATTTTCAAATGCAAAACTCCTCTTTTTGACGATTTTGCAACCTTCATAGAGTATGTTCCTCCTGAGGGTACTATGCGTTAGTCGTACCGTGGAAAAGATTGTGGAAACACTTTGTGGACTCGTGGACATCTTATTTTCTGCTGCAACAAAATTGGAATCTTTGGACGAAATATTGCTTCTGTCTCCTGAGAGGGAAATCTTTCTTTTTTTTCTGTTCAGCGCTAGATGGTTCGAATCTCCATTCTCTGCTATTGAGCTGCTTTAGTGTTCATGGTTGATGGATCTCAAAAATTTTGCGCAGCGATGGTCAAAAGCAGATCTCCCTGTCTTTTTGCTACATTGTTGAGGTTGTTTTGATACACGTTAATGAGACAGGAGCGATATACCTTACGGTTGATTTCAATTAAAGACACTCCCCGCGATCAAGTGGCTCAAAATGACTTCGTGCCTTTTGAAACCTTCTACGCCTTTATGAAGATGATACCACTTTCATCCCTCAATAGGGCGCGATAAGGAAGTTAGAGCGTTCTCCACAAGGCTCGCTAGGCACACTGATACGGTAGTTGGACGAGGCATCGGCTCGCGAGCAGCCTTTATCTCTACAACACCCGTGCGGCACTTGTCGCTCGCGGCGCTTTTGCCACTTTGCTATCTTCGGTGATCCTCGCTTTTCACAGCGATTAAGCGCAAACCTCGTACCGTTGAACATAAATTGAAGACGCGTGGGCTGTTTTTTGGTTCCATATGGTTCTTTGCAAGCGCAATTGTAAATAGGAATACGTGAACAAGAGAGCAGCAAACCTTTTTTGAGTTTCATACCCTGCAAGCGATGGGAAGGACGTGATCTGAAGAGCAGCTAGTTCGTTTTCCTACTCATGGCAAGAGGAGGATAAGAAATGAAGAGCAGTTAGCATGTTTTTTGGGCTTGCCCAATGATTCTTTTCAGATGGGACCATTATGCAACTGTTACTACCCCTTCTTCCGACATCAGGCCAGTTTTACCACCGAGTTTTTTCAGAAAAAAATTTTCTTGAAAATTTTGTTCCTAGATCTTCAACATTCGTACACGGACATAGCATCGCTCGGGCAAGATATGCCTGCCACTAACGCCACGGTCCCACGGCCCAAGCTTTACGCTCCAATCGCTATGAAGAGCGCGCCCTTCGCGCTCGACGTACTCGTCCAAGACTGCTGGGGTGAAGTCTGTGTTCAAGGTGTTCCCGAGCTTTTTTTCCGCTTCTTTTTCTACTGAGAAGCTACCTATGCGATACTGGTTCATGGCGGAGCACCAACTACCCGCAACACTTGATCGCGGGAATTGTTTTTAACCTTGATTTGTTAAAGACACATGGTACGCTCAAACACATTGAGGGTGTATGAGACTACCAGCCCCTCAGCTGTCGTTGTGTCGTGGTCCCCCCACCCAAAACTGCACGGGAACGGAGTACGATGCCGTGGGAAAGTCGTAATCCCTTGCTACGCCGCTCGTTTCGCAAACTCACGTTTTTACTAACACCGTCCGCGCGGCGCGGTCGCGTGCAGCTCTCTTGGCTTTTTGCCAAGTCCTGTAATTGCGCTTTGGAATACAAGTATAACGCAATTTCTTTATGTGGATAACATTTTAGGTGCTGCAAAATAAGAACCGAACATGACGACGAGGGCTAGAACTCAAGAGCAACTGTGGTGCTTCTGCAATATCCCTCAGAGGCCGCGCATTCCCTTAAAACATGACAATAAAACATGACAATACAAGCAAAACGCAATTTCCCAACATTTGAGGCACTGCTCATGCTTCAAAGTCCGAATAGAAGGTGATGAAGATGACAAAGGCTAGAAATGAAGAACAACGAATGTAGATGTAAATAAAACAAAATTGAAAAAACTAAGGAAACGCAATAAATTAAAATCGCGTGTGCATTTCTGCGATCCGGCTCGAATCCAGCTCTAATGCTATAGAAATACTTCAAACTAACGAGTGGGACGCTTGAGCCGTTTTTATTGTCATGTTCTGTGGGAATGCGCGGCTTCTGAGGGATATTGCAGAAGCACCACAGTTGCTCTAGCCCTCGTCATCATCTTCAGTTCTTGTTTTGCAGCAAACCTGAAATGTTATCCGCATAAAGAAATTGCGTTGTACTTGTATTCCAAAGCGTAATTACAGGACTTGGCAAATAGCCAAGAGAGCTGCACGCGTCCGCGCCGCGCGGACGGTGTTAGTGAAAGCGTGAGTGCGAAACGGGCGATGTAGCAAGAAATTACGACTTTCCCGCGGTGCCGTACTCTGACCCCGTGCAGTTTTGGGCGGGAGGACCCGACACATCGACAGCTGGGGGCTGATCGCCTCATACACCCTCAATGAACTAGAGCGTACCATGTGTCTTTAAGCTCTCGGCCTATGATGGTGTGTGGGTGATAGTTCCGTGTTACTTTTTTCCAGTCACGTCATTGATGATTCAAAGCGTGAGATGCTCTAAATGTGAAGGGAGTGTAAAGTATGTTAGTAAAGGTTCTACTTGCAAAGTATACTTTTCGGGTAGTAACAGGTTTGTCTTGCTTATGCGGATTACTTTTGCTTTCTTCCTTCGAGCTCCTTCCACATCTGTGATTTTCCTTCTGAGGAAGCCATGTGAGGTAGAACGTGTCAAGCATGATCGCTCGTGCCGAACCTCGAGATAAATCTCCCGCAAGCCTCGAGGTTTTGTTGATCTCTTTCAAAAGTAGAGTTGTTGCTTGTCTTGCATGTTGGGATTGGATCAGCGTCCATTGAATAGCAGCTTGGATATTTCTTTCATTCCCCGAGGTCCGGTTTGTTAACCGCAGCAAAATTTTTATTTTATAGGTAGTGTTATGACAGACTGTTCGGCTCTACATCTGTACAGGGCTTCAAAAATGTTTCGCCTCATGTTGAGGTTAACGTGCTTCCAGTTAGTAAATGAGTAGTGTTTGGACTGCATCACGGTCCAATGCGGTTTTGGTGGTTCAGTGGTAGAGTTGTGGCAACAGTTCTGACTTCTAATCTTTATCTACACAAATAATAATACGACAGAGATACAATAACTAGACTACAAAGAGAACATAATATGGTGGTACTGAGCCTTGCTGTACGAGCCGTTCGTGGCGTAGTGCGTCTTGTTCTCTACCTTAGTGTTGATCGATTAGCCGTTCGCCGCGGGTCCGCCGGCTTGTAGTGTATCCCCGACATGCGAGGTCAAATGTAAGTAGTATTGTGTCAGAGAGGAGAGAGAGCTTAAGAGAGAAGACCTGCCGCTCGCGGAAGACGAAGTGTAGAACTGAAGCCTAGCTCCCCTCTGGCACCGGTATTTATTGGCTCGAAAAGGGGCGGTACGGCCAAACCGGTTCTGGGCGGTACAAATCCCGCCCCCAGGGCGGCCTGCATGAGCCGATCGATAGCAGAGACAGCAGGCACCAACGGTGCTAGGGGTGCCTCCTCGATATCATGACCGAGGGTCATGACACTCCGCACAACGACAACAGTCATAATAAACCTGTCTACGTATTTTTGCCTTTGGCATCCTCCCCGCCGGCGAATAAGAAAGTGAGTAGTATTAGCGTGTAGTTTGGAGTTAAGGAAACGTGGGTGCAAGGTACAGCAAGCGCAGGAAAAAGTACAACAACGCTAAAGAGAATACACATAAATAGACTAATGGAAACAGATCTGAGGATATACGAGAATCTACAGATTACTATGTATACGATACAAAGAAATAGTCATGGAAATATAGGAAGGGAACTACATATAATTACTCAAACGAATGATATAAGAATTGCAATGATGTGTCTGTCGTTTTGTGGGGATCGGCTGTCGTGTGGTGATGTCCGTTCGAAGTCGATGAGTTGATGACCGGCTGTTGAAGGTGATATTGGTAGAATGTTGTTATCGAGGCGAGTCGAGCATTCGATGTATCTATGGAGATGGCTTCTGTTTGTAAAAGGGGTTTGTGTTGGTAGCGTGATGATAAAGACTGTTGTGTCAGTGTCAGAAATAACTTGGCACAGAAGGCAAAAGGAATATCGTAACTCATGAAGATAGTAAAGGGAGAGGAATGAGTCGAGTAAACGTGGATAAGGAACAGTATGAGCGGAAGGGGTATATATGAAGTATTCGAGGGATTGAGCTTAATTTTGCACTTAGCTGTTTTGGACTCTGTGAGCAGAAAATAGCGTGCTCAAAATGAGGCACTGAAAGTATAAAGTGCAATGTGTAAATATAAGAACACGTTTACAAGTATCAAAAAAGTGATATGTCCGCGAAACGCGAATCAACATTGAAAGGATGTGTTCGTTGTTTGACAATAGTGGCTTAAGTTAGCTATGAGATCATCCATAGTCCATTGTGTGCCGTTATACGAATTCCTGCTAGCGATCTCTTCTTGGATGTTCTTAAGGGAATGTCTCAATTACCATCTGTCATATAGTTAGAGTTCGACGCACTTCCCTTGTATCTGCATATGGCTATGATGGCTTGTATCTCGCTTAAGTTGTGTTCGTAAATGTGTTGTGCGTCATCACTGCAGGCTTTCATGGACTTCAATTGCGTATCATTGGTGTAAGTAATCGGTTTGCGGGTCTTCGTATTGACTTTTAGTTGTGCGTGCCTTGTCATACGAATCCTCCTGTCCGGGGAATCATTCTCTAGTTGATCTGCTGCTTCCTAGCAACAGCTGAGTAGTATAGAAAGGCTTACCGATATTGGAATAGGAGTTGTTTATGCCATGTTCTTCAAAGAGTTCCATACTCGTGTCCATATTGTAACAATACAATTAGCAAACATATCTCTTGCCGTCTGCACCCTCTCCGCTTCGCGTGTTATCCGCGCCGCGAGCAGCGCTTAAAGGCAGTCTTGGCACGATAATCGAGTAAGCTTGAAAAGCAGCTATGGTGACTAGTAGTCCTAAAGGCGGTGAAGAAATGAGGCGAACGGATGGAAAACAGGGAAAGCGAGGCTCTAATTTCCACGATGTACTGGGTGAGTGGCACGAGAGAAACGGTGGGGCGGCGCCTCAGTGACCGAGTGTCCCGTTGACGCTCACTGCTGCTTTTGCCAGCCGACGCCAGCTGAGCGGTTTCGATCGATGCACCCTATTAATTGCTTTATTTACTCGCTCCTTATCTACCTCTTCTTTATTCTTTACTTACTCTGACTATTTTCTTACTTACTACTCACCTGCTTTACTCAACTCTCTTGTATTCCCCTGACTTCATTTGTGTGCCTTTTTAATTGGAAATGTGAAACTATCTATACTCTGCGTAATCTGCAGGCGTTTTCCGCTGAAACTTATGCATAACTGCATGTTTCAAGCGGGAAACCTGGAAAATAATACAAATATCGAATAACAAATACATAACAATGTCTAAATAAACATAATAAAACCACACCGCATATCAGTGGGGAGAGCAATTTCCCCTACGTGACACTCATTACACGTAGGAGCGATCCCACCACGAAGACGGTCACAGCGGCACGTACTTCGTGCGGGATCCTACACGTCCAAAAGAAGGCGGCGGGCCAAAGAAGGTGTTTGGGACGAAATTTTTGCTCAATGGGGGCGTTATAGGGGCACCACTACCTGAGGAAAGAGGCTTCACGCAGCGCCTGTCCGAAGGTCACAGAATCTGCCTCAAAGCCAGCGTACGAATGCTACGCCTGTATAGCGATTTAATCGTGCCCAGCCTGCCTTTAAAGGCAGCGTCCGCGCATCAACAAAGTAAATAAACCCTCCAATGAAAAACGAACGCGGAGTTCCACCATAGCGGATATCCGACTCTTGCGGCTCGACAATTATTGATTGACGAGGCGGAGTCACAGGCTGAGCTGACGCCTCCTTCCCTGTTAATCCCGCCCCCTGGTAACAGTTATCAGTGCTTAGCTGGCATTGAGTAAACGCTAAGTTTCTGGAGTCCGGCCGCACGGGTATTGGAGAACTCACCAAAGGTTGCGAACTCGTCCACCATGCCGGTAAATTCGTAGGGTCTTATTCCACGCTCTCCCACACCTTTCGCTACTTTTTTGAGTTATGCGCTTCATGGCCACTCTGTCTCTAAACAAATTTGACCACCTGAACCTGTCCATAGTCCAGCGCGGCGCCTATCTTTAATGGGAGGCCATGAGAAAGCAACGTACGGCCATCCATCATTAGAACGCACGCAAGTACATACGAGTCGTCATCCTTGCACTTGATAGTCACTGTACAGCTGGCGGCTGCGGCGGCCGCGGGTCGCCCGCACCCTCTGCACCAATCGTTAACCAGGAAGTGACATCTACTGTATTCAACTATCCTTCAGTGTTCCCTCGTTTTCTAATCACTTTTTTGTCGCATAACGCTGTTTCAAAAAAGGCTGAAAAGGCTTCAAACAGTGTGCACGCTCCTTCTCGCCGACACGCCCCTATCAAGTGCAAGGATGACGACTGTACCAACCGCAGTCTACCACAACATTGTCGTCTAGGCGACAACTATAATACCATATATACTTCTACTCTCCATCTAACTTATCAAATACAATATTATTTATTCACTATTATTCGATATTCACCTACGAAGTGGCGGCAAGGCTCGGAAGAGCACCGGCATAGCGAACCACACTTCAGCAGCAGATGCCTGATTAAGTTACTCCCATAATCAAGGCGTCCGCGGCGCTCCTCCACAAGCATTTCCATCAAGCAGAATAATGCCATTTCCATCAAATAAAATAATGAAGGAAGCGCTGAACATCACTCCGCACAGTACTAATTTCGATAATGCAGGCATCGCTGTTGACAATCAAATCCACTACGAACACTAATTGTATTCTACCGGCACCAACCATCGTCCACGGAGGTTCACAAAACTTCACACCAAGAGATAATTGCAAATGGAATGGCGATCGCTGGAACTTCCCCTCACTACCTCTGCTGACAACTGGGCCGTGTGTGCGCGGCTAACGCAGAATGACGCTCACAGTCTACAGATTAAGGACCACGTGCAGCATCAGATGAAATATGTTACGGAAATCCATATGAACTAGAGACACTCTCTCAATAACTTTCGAAAGTCTCCGGGAGTCCTTTGCAACAGAAAAAAAACAAATCGCCGATATCTGATATTTATCACTTCGGCTGGAATAAAGCTACACGGTTTGATCAACCCTTTCGGAATCGAACATCGCAGATCGTGCCTCAATTCTTGACCAAGCCGTAATCAACACAACAAGTGATCAGTCTCCCAGGTAATACTCTCTATCGTCCATGTTACATCCGCTCATGTAACCACAACCGTAACTAATACGACCATACATTATGTCGTTTACCTACTACATCATTTCCGTAATGGTTCTACCTAAGTTCATTTCTTATATGAGATTGAATGTGTTTCAACTCCAAAATTCCTAAGCTAATTGGCAAAAACTGTGTTCTTCGAATCTATAGATTCCATAAAGATAGCGATACAAAATCCTTATACCCATGTTCTGCCTATAGTTATTTGAGTGTGAGAATCGCTACTGTAGCTTCATAGGTAGCCTTTTTAAAAAAGCACAAGTTTACGGCAAAGGCAGTAGCTGCCAACTACAGCTTGCCTCCATTTCATAGTGATTCTGGATCTCCCGGCCTTTTACGATCCTTATGATCTCTATTAGACTGCTTTGCAACCAATAGCCCAAATTTGGAAAGGGAATTCTGATTAGGTCGATGTTTTAAGAACTGCAGCCACGAATGAATAATGCTTGGATCAGGTTTGAGATTTATCAGACTCGATACCTGCCGGGCAGAAATGTGAGATACCGTCGGGTGAGGACCGGTAAATCTTAGGTTAGCCTCTTTCATTAGGTACGCAGGTCCAGCCTCGACTCAATGGTCCGGGTGGTCGAGATCCCTTCCACGTCCCTCAAGCAGCAATTGGTCCGCAATCGCTGCTACGACCGGTATTGCCTTACCCCCCATTGTGTTATCTGCGCACATGGGAAGCAGGGGGATTGCATGGCATCAGGTGTGATCTACCTGATCTCATGCACCCTCGATTGGTGGGCACGAATACATCGGTGAAACCGGGCGACCACTTTGCTCCTGGGTTAAGGAACATCTGGACGGATGAAGAAGTCAAGGCCTCAGACCCCCCCCTGGGTGGACACAGAATGTAACGGGCACGGAGGGGCGAGTTCCAAGTCTCTGTCAGGATCTTGTCACGAGAGCCTCACACTGCAGCCCGCAAAACTTTGGAGGCCTTCTGGATACGCGCCAAAGACCCCAAGTTGAACAGGAAAAATGAGTGCCTAGCCATAACGAGTGAGCTCGCCCCCTTTCGCCTGACCTGTGTGGGCTTCAATCGCCATCGCTTTAGGTCGCGAGGCTGGGTCAGCTGAAGCCGTCCACAGTGAGTCAGTTTAGCGGTGGTCGAATTCGAGCTAGGCGTGCGTTCCTAAGGTTAGTTGTTTTTGTGCTTGTGAGGTACGAGACCTCCTAGACGCCTTTAGTCTACGGTGAGCTGTCCCTAAGTCTGAAATGGCATTCGCGCGGTAGGTCACCTTACCTTTGACTTTCCAGGCTCCGACGAAGACGACAAGGCCGAAACGCTAGCCAAATCTTCTTCTCTTCTTCCTCAGCGTTTGTCCCGCTCGGATGACGGGGTCCGCTTTTTTGATACAAACACGCCACTTTTCCCGATTTGAATGCCTGATCGGGATGAATGCCGGCTATTCTTCAAGTCGGTGTGCAGCGTGTCGAGCCAGCGCTGTCTTTGGGACGCCCTCTTTGGCCGTTTTTCCTGGTACCTCGAATTGGGAAGCAGTTTTACGGACGGTGTCACCCTTCGCGCGAAGTACGTGCCCGTACCATCGAAGGCGCGTTTCGCGGCAATTTCTCTGCCTATGGGGGCTACACATTACTTCTTCGCGCCGTCAACCAACATCTTCATCTCATCACACCGAGGCGAGCCTCAACTTCTTTGGTCGCTGGCCAGCACTCGCACCATATAACGCGACAGGTCGCGACAGTACGTAGATCTTTGACTTGAACCGCTCTTGGCATTTTCTTGTCACAAGGATCCCAGACATGGATCGCCACTTAGACATCGCCGCCACTCACTCGTGCGCTCACTTCCGAGTTCAGACTGCCGTCGACGCAAGTGCTGATCCGAGATACTTGAATGTCTCCGTGCGCTTGAGCACCGTGTCATCGATCTTAATGGAGCCCGGTTCACTGGGTCTGCCGCTTCAACCTGAGTCCAAACTCCGAAAGACGCTCGGCCCAAGCTTGCACCTGCTGTTCCAGTGCGCTCTTATCTTCACAAGCAAGCATCACGTCATCAGCATAAAGCAGGGTCCATGGCACTTCCTTCTGAAGATCTTGTGATATGGCATCCATGACGGCAACGAAAAGAAGTGGGGAGAGGCGCAGAGCCTTGATGTACCCCGACGGTGATGTGGGAACTCCATTGAGACACCCGCTGTTGAGCGAAACTTGGCTCCCTGGGCATGAGTAGAGGATGCGCACCCACTCAATTAGCTCTTCGGGGACGCCGTGCCGTCTCAAAGCGTACCATATAACATCACGTGGCACACGATCGAATGCCTTCTCCAGGTCTAAGAAAAGCTACATGCACGGGCTTTCGCTTCTCACGTGTTTCTCTAGCAATAGGCGAGCGGCATGTATGGCGTCGACGGTGCTACAACCCGCCATGAGCCACACTGGTTGGTGGAAGCTGGACGAATATCCCAAACAGCGGTCGTTAACAATTCGCTCGAAGATTTTTCATAGTGTGCGAGAGAAGAGCGAATTGGACGGTAGTTCGAGCATTCTGCCGGTTGCCCTTTCTTCCAAATCGGGATCGTCACGCTCTGCTGGCACAGTCCTTAGGCACCTTCTCTCTTCGACGATCTGGGTTGAAGAGTTTCGTCAACCAACCCGCAGAAAACCAGCGTGTGTGACTTCCACAAATCAGCTGCGATGTCGTCGGGGCCTGTTGCTTTGCCGGCCTCATCTTCTTCAGAGCAGCTTCGGTTTCCTGTACGGTGATCTTCTGAACGGGGCCATATGTTGGAGCGGTACAGGGCATAGCGGGATGGGCGAATTCTACCGTTGAGATGCCTCGAAGTATTCACGCCATCGTTACAATACCCTTTTTGTCATTCAGAAGGTGTCCATTCTCATCACTTAAGCCAAAAACTTCTCAATGTCTTCGGTTTGGCGATGACGAGATTTGGCAAGTCCGTACAGGTACCGCTCACCGTCGCGCGTCTCTAGCTTCTTGCTGATATCATCGAAGTGAGCGGCCTTCACCGCAGCTACGGCCGTCTTTGCCGCCTTCCTCGCTTCCCGATACTGCCGCAGTTGTCAGCCGACTTGTGCTCGAGAAACGCGTGATAGAGTCTTTTCTTTTTCGCGAACTTTCGCTTTGATGTCGTCCGTCCAGAGCATGCCTCTTTGTCAATTCTCCGCCGTCCAGGCTTCGTTGTGCCTAGTTCGGAGCGGCGGCCTGGGTTATAGATTAATAGCTTCGTTCGTCCAGGTCTCCTGAACAGTTGTGACTTCAGGTAGTCGAATACAGAAATCACAGCTGCCTCCCGCTCTTTCAGCCGCCACCATTTTATTCTCTCAGGACCGCATCGTTCTGCTTGCCTCGGTCTGGGAGCTACAAGTTTGAGCGTGCAGATCAGTGGGCGGTGCTGCGTGGCAACCGTTTTCATACGGTACTACCTTAGCGTCCGTCACGAGTCTTTGTGCGCCTTGTCTGATGAGCACAAAGTCTATTTGTGTCTTGGTACTCCCGCTGTAGAACGTGGATGAAATGGGAGTCAGCTTACGAAACTTCGTGTTCAGAATGACGAGATTATGCGACTCTGCAAAGTCAAGACTCGCTCACCATCGGCGTTCCGCTGAACCGTAGCCGAATCTGCCATGACAAGCATAGCCGTTTTTTGCAGCGCCCACGTGTCCGTTCAAATCGCCGGCTACGATGATACCGTCTTGTGGTGGCACTTCAGCCGACTTCTCGTCCAGCAGAGCCCAGAACTTGTCCTTGGACTGCTCAGAGCATCCAGTTTGTGGGGCATATGCAGAGAAGAAGTGGTACAGTCGTTGTTCCAATAGCGACAACAATCTTCATTAAGCGGTCGTCGAAACGAACTACGCCTCATAATCGAATCGCGGAATCGCTGAGACACGATCACGGCTACACCACTTAGTTTCGGCCCGCCACAAAGAACGGCTTTGAAGCCGCGGCCTAAATCTTTCGACTTGCAACCAGCCCATCTCGCTCTCTTGCCGGCACAGAGATCGATCTTTCTACGCTCTAGGGCTTCGCTAACTCATACGAGCGTCCAGTCAACGTGCCAACGTTCAGCGTCGCAAGCGGGTCTTTGACACATTGCAGGTCTTTCGGACTAGCCTGGTTGCCCCCGATGCCGTCCTTGCAACGAGGACCCACGCATATTTTTCACACTCGCCGGGCCATACGAGTGCGCGTCGGCTCCCGCGGACGCCGTAGCATTATCTCGATATTCGTAAGGCATAGTTAAACATAATGATGTGACATGGGTGTTCGTAAGCCGACCCGTCACGAAGGCCTGTCGCCTGCTTTGGAGTTCGTCCGCGTTCTGCTCAGCCCGCAAAAGCGAGCAGGTCCCGTGGCACCACTTTGGAGGAACGGACGTCACCACCGAAACGCTAGCCAAATAAACTTGTAATATCTTGGCGGTGGTTTCAACATCTTATCAGAAAGACCCGATGCCAAGATTCATTGGAAGTCGATCATGGATACTGACGAAGTGAAACGCCAAAACGCGAAAAAAAGCCTTGGTTCTTGAAAAGCGGATTTCGGACGAGTTCCCGCTGGGGTTATTGCAAATAACCGCCTCCGTAGATACGGCTGCATCTATGTACTCATATATCCATTCAGCACCGCAGCGCTTGTACCAGTCTCTTCGTTTCTATATTTTAAATAGCAAGTGAAGCAAAGCGAGCATCTGGTAGGGTCGTCCATTTGTGAGCGGGCGGGCGTGGTAGGCGTTTTGGTCGAAAAGTTGTAGCTTGATAGGACCCTTATAAGGGTACCTCCGTGGAAAAAACCGCTACGCAGGGCCTGCTCAGGGTCGCGGAAATCCGCCCTGCCAGGCATATAAATCCTACTCGTCTTTGGGGATTTATCGTGCCAACTGCTTTTAAGGACCGCAGTTGCGACAACAGAATGGGTAAGGTTGAATTAGTCCAGTGAATCCTTAGCACCCGGAAGAGGCATAACTATAGAGCCGTGAGTGGCACTGAAAAGGAGAACTTTACATTGCTTGTACACGTCAAAATGTGTCTCGCCCGGGAAGCTTGAATGTTACCACTAACAGTGCGTCCCCCCCTCCCAATCGTTGGGCTCCCTCCTTATTTTGCTTCAGTTGCGACCTCCGGTACCTGAAACTTCATTGCAGATCGTATAGCAGGCAGATTTCCGAAAGAACTTATGATTGATAAATTTCTCGATTTTCCCGTTTAAGCCGCATGATATACACCCCCTGCCCCCGCTCGACACCATTTCACTTCAGTAGACGACCTTGATTCCATACATCGAAGGGAAGAGTTCACACACTGAGCCTCTAATACTCGGCATTAAAGCGGTAAGAAGTGGAAAAAAATGTGGCGCATTTGCTATCTTATCCATTCTTATCAAAATATATGATTACCTGCCACCCGTCATCAATGTCCTTATCACTAAATACTTATACTTTGGTAATGTAAAAGCTGCACTGTCTTGCACAGCGACGACGACTGAACGTTTCTTATCAGCCCCTATCAGCAGTTATCGCTTTTAGTCACTTGCAGTCAGTATATCACTTGCTGAAATGAACGCCTCCCTGATGCTGTCACCCGTGCTATGAATATGGTGGCCTTCCCCTACTAGCGCCCCTTATCGAACCTTATCAGCAGCTCGCAGTTCTTGTCATCCAAAAATAATGTTCTTGGCCGTACCCTATATCATATTATCATGGGATCAAGAGCTAGCTGATGCTGTCACCCGTGTTATGACTATGGACCGTCCCCTTCCAATGCCTCTTATCACATCTTGTCAGCAAATATCACTTCCTATCACCCACCAATAATGTTCCCCTCCCATACCCTATATCATATCTTGGAACCAAAATCTCACTGCCACTGTAAACGCCGTTATGAATTTCGTGACACACAGACAGATGGACACACACACAGACATACTTAGCGGATTATATATAGCAGACACCCCGATGTGTACCAGGTTCGTTCGACTCAACCTGAGAGAATAGGTAACGCGTTTTTGAAACGTCAGATACTATCGGAACCTCTTTCCGGTATCAGTCCTCTCGCCACGTTGTGGTTTGTATGCACTTCTATCGTATATTTTAGTGTTGTGTTCTTTTCCTGTTTCCATGTTCTAGGCTCTCATTATTCACCATCACCTTTCACTCCTTTCATTCGCGTTGCGAGACATGAATGCAGTCAATATTCATGTTCCTATCCGATGTGGTAGTTACGTGAAAGTGAAGGTAAGTAGAGCTGGATGAGAGTGTCCTTCACTACCTAAAAAGAGGGCTGCGAAAGTGCCTATCGTTTATGAAACAGGGTCAACAGAGAAATAAAATTGCTGTAAAGAATTAATTCTCTGATTGTGTGATTGAATGTTCCTTATTACTACTGTTGTGTTTTATTTATTGGTGTGATTTTTGTAATCTGTTGACAGGTTATTTATTGGTATGCCTCACGTCCGTAGAATTACTGTAGTTTTGCAGTTATAGAAAAAGTGTTCGTTTTATTGTGTGGGATGAATTATAAGACAGCTTCGCGGTAACTTTTGACTCTTTGATTTCTGGTGATATTATTCTGTTACTCGGTGTTTCGAGAACGACGGAAACCATAACTTTTGTAAAATTCAAAAGTTAGAAATGAGCTGGCAGAGTTTGTCTTCATTGCAGAACGTATAAGGATCTGTAGGACATTCCGAACAGGGTGTTCCGACCTTGTAAATCTGTTGATCGAGCTGGTTTCCTCTGGAAAATTGTAAGATCACTCGTTGCTCCGTTTGATCAAGGCACAAGATGCCCTATGAAAAATCAAGAGAAGAAAACGACATGGAAATCGACGCACACAAGACACGATCTGAGTGGAGTATGAGAAATAAGAAAGAGAAAAGGGAAAACCAGGCTATTTCAAGATACTGTTCAGTTCATCAGGGTATTAGTTGTGCGCACGAACCCAGGTTTGTAGTGGCATACAACATTCCAGTGCGAATTGCACGCCACGACAGCACAGCCCAGATACTGAGTGGTCGCCCACGCCATCTGGAAAGTTCGATTGTTCAAACATTCATCCACTGAAGAACGATCCGTGGGACTTTTACAACAACCCTAGTGAACCATTCAATTGGTTGGCCAACATTGGACTGTGTATATGTGACGCGTTGTCTAATGCCACCATTCACTCTTATCTGGCTCCACCACTGTTTTAAAGCCTTAACAACCGATTACTTTCCTCCGCTATGTATAGCGCTTACCTTAGTATGCTACTCCAACTTACAACAGCGAGGGCCTCGCTTTCGGAACTGGCACGATTTTTCTCGAGCAAATAAATGTTTTCTTGTATATCAGAAGGGAGAGCCGGGTCGTTCATGAAAGAACATCTGTCTGCAGATATCGCAGCGCTGGCCTCTAGTGTGCAATTGTATTCCTGAAAATTGATTCTGCAGACGCAATTAGATGGGAGAAATGCGTTAAAAGGTTTCAGAGATCGAATATGAAAACATACCACTTGCAACATGTTACTTGCGGCTGGCAATTTTTTTCCAGCCTTATTTTTCACCTCTCCTCTTGCAAGTCTGCCTCTAAGAAAGATACATTCTTTTTCACGATGTTTTGCGACTACTCATGAATATATTTTCCAAAGGTGCTTTACCTGCGGAAATTGTGTGCATTTTTTGCCATAATCCTTGTAGAGTCAACCATTCCAGAGTTCTCTGGACAGATGCGATTGTTGGGCTCTGAAATGCCGGGGGAACTGCACTCAGTGTTCTCTCAAATGAATGTGCTATGGTTAAAGAAGATCTGTGCGTAGGTTATGAACGGTTTTTATGACCTGATCGGTCTCGTCGGTCTGAGCGGTATACTTCTTTCTTTGCTTAACTTGTTGTTTACTCGTCTGTCGGCTAGTTAGTTAGGTATCAACTGAAAAGCCTCCTGGATAGTCGGGGTCAAGTTTGTATACGTAAACAATACGGAGCCCACATAAACCACGCTGAGCTCCGCTTACACTATGCGTGGTATGCGTCAGAAGTAAGCGTTGGCAAAGACAATGATTCACAACTTGGTTGTAGACCTGCACAAATAAGGAAAGCCGCTTTATCCTCGACGTCGTAGACGCTGAGAAAGGGTGACACATCCGCAGTACAGAAGCCTATAGATCGTTATTTATTCAAGCTACCGGTTTTTCGCACAGACTGCCCCGAACAGGTGGTGAATTACACCAATGAGTGATTAGACTTTCACACTCAAGTTCTACGCAGCCTTATCGATCGATATTGCTTAAAGAAGCAATCGGATAGCCGGCCAACGAACCGCTTCTCCTTCGGTGATATGGCCTTCGTCTCGTTGGGGGAGCATCGCTGAACGCTCCTCCTTTCAACGAGTCGAATTGCGTAATATTAAATATCCCTGTTCCTGTGTGCCTGTGGCAGACGCTTGCCATCAGAGAAAGATTATAGTTGATGCGATGATCACCTCACTCATTACACATAATTTATTTGTTCGTCTGTCAGGAGATTGTCCCACCTGAAGAACGAATTGGAGAGGTCGGGGCAAGGTGGGGGGGGGGGGTGGTAGGGCATGGGACAAAAAGTAAGGAGCACCTATGCGAAACCACGCGCACAGTGGTCGGGACATGCACTATGTTGTCGATACTGCGGACAGAAATTCATAATTTGCTTCCGAAGCAGCCCACAGATGGCGAAAAAGTGGAATAAAGTCAGCAAGGTTGCAGACTAAGAAGAGGCGCACCCAAAATGGGCGGGACGTTCATGCGATGGCAAACAACGAGTGTTCAAAATTCGCAAACAACTCGATGCCGAAGGGCATTATCTGGAGAGTGTTGGGCCGCCTGAGAATGTTGCGAACAGTGGGCGGAGCTAGCCTTCAACCGCAGGATACTCATTTCGAAAGCTTGTGGCTCGGTTTCAGAACACTTCGGAAACCGGAAAACGAGGATTGAGGTCAACGAGGGCTGGCCGACCGAGAGTGTGGCACGCAATGTTGTGTGTGGGGCCTGCCCTGTGGGCAGAGCCGTACAAAAGTCTGTGAAATTGTTCCAGATCGCTCCAGAATTTCGGAAAAAAGTGCTTTAAGATCATCGAAGGGTTGCCGATCAAGAAATATAGGGCAACATGTTGTGAGCAGAGCCTGCCGCGTGGGCGGGGTCAAACAAAAAGTCCGTAAAATGGTTCCAGGTTACTCCAGACATTAGAAAAAAGGTGGACCAAGGTCAGCGAGCTGGTCGATTGAGTAATATTCATTTGTTGTGGGACTTCCCCTCTGGGCGGAACCAGCCAAAAATCTGCATGCAAAGTGGTTCTAGAGCGCTCCAGAAACCGTCAACATGTGAGCAGAGATGTGCCGGAGCTCAGTGTTGATGTGAGATAGACACGTCCGTTGCGGGCGAGCATGTATCGAAGTGAGCGGGGAGAGAGTGTGTGAAAATTCACGACTCGGTTGAGGAGCAGCATTGGCAGCAGAGATAAGAGAATAAGAGAATTAATTCTGGAAATATGTGAAAGAAGGTACGCGGGGCGAAGCCGCGCCCGCCACGCCAGCCGGGCCGTACCACAAAAGGAGGCGCGCCGGCGCTAGCCTGCGAGCCGAATGGTATATAATTTACTTCCTCTGTTTGTCTGTTGGTTGTCCGGAAATCCGGTTCGACCTGAAAAAAAACATGGGGAAGTCCGGTCAAGGTGGGGATGGGTAGGGCATGGGACATATAAAGAGCACACATGACTTCTGTGAAGCTCCGCCCACAGCGGACGGGGCATGCGCCGAAAGTTGGCGGAGCCGCAGAAAAACTCATAACTCGCTTAGAGCAGCCCAGAGATGGGGAAGAAGTGGCATAAGGTTAGCGAGGCGTTATTCGAGAGGCATACGTAAATAGGCGGGGCGTACTTAAGATGGGCGGTGCTTCCCACAACAGTCATCAACTCAGTTTCCGAGAGAGTTTAGAAATCGCAAAAAAGGCTGAATGAGGGCAACACCTGGGGAGTCTGGCATGCCTTAGGTCTGTTGAGACCCGCCCACAAAAGGCGGAGCTTGCTCTCATTCATAGGACCTCCATTTCAAAAATTTGCAGTTTGGTTCTAGAGTATTCCAGAGACCGTAAAGAAGTGGATGAAGGTCAGCAAGGGGTCGCCGACTGAGAATGTGGGGCACAATGTTCAAGGCGGAGCCCGACAAAAAATTCTGCAAAACTGTTCCACAGCACTCCAAAGACCGGAAAAAAGTGGATCAAGCTCAGCAAAGGGTCGCCGGTTGAGAAATGTGGAGCACACATGTTGTGGTTGGGAATTGCTCCCAGGTGGTCGGTGCGAGACAAAAAGCCTAGCTGAACGGTTCCAGAGCACTCCAGACACTGCAAATAAGTGGTTGAAGTGGGAGAAGAGTCGCCGATGAGAAGCATGGGGCACGCATGTTGTGGGCGGGCCTTCTTCAAGATGGGCGGAGCCGGACAAGAAGTCGGTGAAACGGTTTCAGAGCACTTCAGACAAAGTGGACTAAGGCAAGCAAGGGGTCACGTATTTGTAAGTGCGAGACACATCCGTGCAGCAAGCCGGAGTCAAAGGCAGAAATCTGTAGAATGATTCCAGAGCACTTGAGACACCGGCGAAAGGTGAGCAGAGATGTTAGGAGCTCGGCTATTAAGGAGGCGCCCATTGTGGGCGGAGCTGTGTCAAGGTAAGCCACCAGGGGCTAAAGTCAAAGATTCACGAATTGCTTGCGGCGCAGCACAGGCACCAGGGACAAGTAGATTGAGGTACAGTAGGGGTCAATGGACGGAATAGTGGATACATCCAAAGTAGACGGGAGCCGGTCGTTCGGCGCGGCCGGATTGCCACTGGGGCGCATCGGCTGTAATTGCCACCCATCACTCTGCCGATGCGACGCGTTTTGTGAGTCGGACAACTCGTCCACGTTTATTTCTCGTTTAAATTTTTGTAGCGAAACGATTGTTGAGTCAGACAGCAACAATGAGATGAGATACACAGCCCATGAAAGCCAAATGGAAAGAAAACTGAACATCAAATTTGTTTATACTCGCAAAAAAAGGGAACCAGCATAGAAGGTCATTGTAACTATAGCCTGAGTGTGCATAAGGAAGAATTATTCAATAGCAATGATAACCAATTTTCTGATAAACTCCTACCTGAGTAAAGTGAACTGGACTTACCTGCAGAGGAGCACTCATAAAAACTGGAAGCTGTTTTGAAGTAGGATAGATCAGAGCTCAAAAGTACTCTCGTTATAACCACTTCTAAGTAGCTACCCAGCATCAAGAAATGTCGGGCGAAATAGGGCAAATGCTGCTCAAAAACGGACGAAAATGGTTAAGTAGGAGATTCGCACGCAATCGGTCGTCTATGTTGGCACAGTCCCAGCGTAGGTCGATCAAGTAGCCGATCAAGTTATTAACAAACGTGGACGAGTTGCCCTGTACACCACACGCATCGCATCAGCGGACTGAGGGTGTCAATTACTGCCGATGCGCCCCAATGGCAATCCGACCGCGCCGAACGAACATACACCCAAAGTAGACGGGCTGCTTCTGAGATGGGCGGTGCTTGCTGCAAAATTTCGTGGTTCGGATCTGAGTGAGCCTGAAATCAGGAAAAACTGTTGGGGAAGAGAAACAAGTAACAAGAGTTTAGTACATTTGTGGTGTTCTGAGACCCACCTGGATGAAGCGGGTTCTCGAGCACGAGGTCCCTATTTTCGCTGCGTTTCAGTGCATGGGCCGTCATATCGTACATTTGTTGTCACACGTACATTTGATAACAGTGTGTTGGCTGGCTGACGCTGGCGCGACTCTTTTTCTAATACGACCAGGCTTTGCCGGTTTTGCTGGGGTTCTTCGCGCTTACCTGCTTCCGCATGTTTGAATGCTTAACTAATTCCCGGTTTCTCTTTCATATGCGCACTTGATCAACGCTGCTTACATCATTTCGTAGACGGCAATAGTATCGAAAGAAGCAGGTATGGTGTCATTGACCAAGGAGCGTTGACATTGTGTACAGGTGAAATGAAGCCGGATATTTGATGAGGAGCCAGTGTAGATGGAACGCGCGGCGAAGCTGGGCCGTATCACAGGTAGATGAGAGGATGCTTAGCTTCGACTGCGTAATTCAATCGCAAAAAAAGAGCGAGCTAGCCGGTGATCTGACGTCTAAGTGATGATAGTCATACGAAAATTTTAAATGACCTATAGGAAACGTTTCTGGTAATACTGTAGAAACCAACGAGTAGCTGCAGTGACCGCAATCACAGTGGTATCACTTGGAAGGGCATCTGTTGAAGTATCATTCGTATTCTTATTCAGATCCTGTTGTGATATTATCACTGAGTAGTTCACCTATAAAACAGCTTGAGGTGATAGTAAGTACAGGCACTTATGAAGCAATGACTCACCGCCATTACAATGAATGGCGGAAGGACACACGACAACATGTCGAAATGTAATGTCACTTAGATGCCACCTCTTTTATAGGGTCTCTTTTATCAGTTTCAACAAAACTACAAGTATTATAACTTTTCGAGGGCAAAGGTACACGACCTGCCATTGTTAAAAGTGGAACCACTCGCGAAAATCATATAATGGTTACTTGCAGAAGTATTTCATGAAGCAGTAGTCATAGGAAGTGCACATGTCAACAAGCAGAGTGAAGTTATTGATTTTAAGATTCCAATGCATAATGACCTACAGATTTATAGGCAGCTAGTGACTTGCTTTCTCGGCTCTACCACTTCATGTTGTTAACCGAGTTGGATTATAACTACCACGAAGGGTTTGTTGTGCGGAAGGCTCCTGCTGATTGCATAACTGCAACTCACCGCGACTCAAAGCAACAACTATGAAGCAGCTGAAACTCCACGATGGGCCGTGGGTACTGGGATCCAGCCATGTGTTTGACGAGGTTCTTTGCTAATTAGTGACTTTTTTAGGTGGTGACGGCGCGCCTTTGGCACCCTCGCCATTCACTTTCGAACCGCTAAAATGGTAAATCTCGTGTGTTGCATATGGGCCCACATTGGACAAGGGAAGTGCTTGGGGTGTTCCATGTATCCAATGTGTTTTATCCGCCCAAGCTATTTTGCACAACTCGAGGCGAACGGTAATTCGATCATGCTAGGTTCGATCTATGCTGTGGATGTCAGTGAGAACCCGGCCGAGTTTCAATAGTTATTGTCGCGTGACCAGAACTAGGTATGCTTCCACACAGGGCACGCCATCGCGCTGTGATAAATTTTTGCTAAGTGCGACCCCCCCCCCTCTAGAGAGGGTCTCGATACGACCCCTCCCCCCTGTCCGCCACTGGTGATCTGGTAGCATCGGACCGGATCAGCAGCGGACTAAAAAAACAGCGGAAAAAGGGAAGAGCGCAAAAATAAACGACGCTTATGAAGGATAAATGTGAGAAATCCGAGGGGAAATAAATCCTAAACAACTAAACAAAAACAATGAACCATAAATGGATCACAATAAGACATAAAAAAGGAGAAAAGAAACGGAAAAATCCATGTGGTAACATGGGAAAATCCGCTTCACCGCTCAGCAAACAACGCGATCGATATGACTCACGTATAGCAATCTCAATGATTCCAACAGAATTCATTCCTCACTGCTTATTAGTAACGACATCATGTACGACTGCTAAGCTAGCTCCATTCCAAATGCATAGGGTTTGTTTACAGAGATGTTATGGACAGCAGCAATTGACTAATCACTCTTACCACAATTATCTTTCAACAACCTTAGTGAGGGCCATTTAACGCGTTCCACTGCTGAATGCGGGAGGGCATTCCAAAGCAGGACGCTTTAGGAGGACAGAATGCATATTATAGGCTGCATCAGCGGCTATCCTAACAGGCTGCACTATTCCCGTGTAGGTTATGAACGTACCAGTCGGATTGCTAACTAAGGCCGGGTGTAGGACGTTTGTGCAGTACACTTTTTTCGCACCTCTTCTCTCATGATGGCAGAGTCGCCTGCGGTGTGACCTCACTTAATTGCTTGCTCGTTGCGTTCTGACCTCTCATCGAAACGCTGTTCTGTCAGGTATATACATTTATAACAGTAACAGGATCGAATAATATAGAAATGTGAAGAATACTCATACTATATGAATATTGAGTTTCATATCGATGAATCAGTTGTGAAAAAATATGATAAGCCTTTCCTCAAATTGAAACCTAACTTTTTATTTGCAGTTTATGGAAAAATAACTAAACAATCACTTGCTGGAAGCAGGTCAACATTTAATGTGGACCGTCAGCACTTTTCATTATCTTGAATCGTATTCATTATCCCTCACACCTTGACAAAAAAGGTCATCGCCAAAGATGATATTGGAAAACCCTCAGTCTACACATGCTTGCGCGCCGACCCGATCATTATACTGTGCGGTTTACTTGAAATGTTTCTCCCATCTTTATATCACCACACTACATTACCGTTTCACCGATTTTTGCAAGATTAAAATCCAAATAGACCCTTTTACCTAATATATGCTTTCCGCTTCATCACACATCATGGAAGATACACATAGGTTGTAGAAAACTTGGAACAACACATGCTTCAAGCAGTCCTGAAGCACTTATTCAGCATTTCTGTGGGGAAGGCGGGGAGAAGCGCAAAAGTCAGCAAGAACTATTCGGCTATGTAATTTTGGGACCGCTTACTTTCTGACTTGATGAAGGCTTCAAATCGTGATTCACACAACAAGGAGCTTTACGGATATCACACGATTCGACTGCAAAATCTTTAAATGCATGAACTGCTCAGGGTGTCCTCTTCCCTTGACTCATGCTTCACGTTATCTCAAGGTCGTTTTGGATTTGAGATGAAGGCTCTTTTCGGGACATTTTATCGCAGTACTGACCATTGGCTACTGCAAAGATCTCGCGTAACCTACCTTTTACTAAGGATCATTTCTACTGACTTGGTAGCAGTTCTTCCAAGCATAGCTTACCACCACAGCATTTTGGTGCAAGCACAAGGAAAACCAAAAAATAATTTGCTTAGAAATTCCATTTTGGCTTGTTCCAAGTTTGTTTCTCCGCAACTGTCTATTTGCCGAGTTGAGGGAAGTCTTTCATTATGTTATCTTTCCTCACACTCAATTCATCGTTTTGAAACTCAATTTTCGAATTAGTTGCAGCTATTCCTCACATTTCTATATTCATTTTCTTTAAGTCACGTTTATAATGTGTATAGTGATTAAACAACGTAATCGATGAGAGGTCAAAAGGCAGCCAGCTGCAATGAATTAAGGTCACACCGCAGGCGCACTCTGTCACTACGAGAGAAGAGTCAGAAAAATGTGCATCACAAACGTGCACATAACCCACTAATTAGAAACAAAGAAAAACAAACATTAGAAAGCATACACTCACAGCACAAGATGAATCCGTTTCCCGGTGTCGTAGACGATCATCGAATCTTACCAACCCCCAGTCGTCAGTACACAGGGTAGACATGGACATAGACTACACTAGGGAAGGAGCTAAGCAAATAGCGACAAAAAGATAAAACATGTAGAAAAACTTCACGTGTAAAAATTAATGCAATAAAAATAGAAGGAAATTGTAAAAGGCCGGCTCTTCCTCCTTATGCGGATGGAGGGGGGGGCGATGCTGCTCTTCTGCGTCTTGACGGAAACGACGCTGCTTTCCAGTTCTTGCTGATTGCAGGAGATTCCTTTGAAACAGTGTGGATGGTCACTCGGAACTAGCACGTGGCAAATCGCATGGCCGGCCGAGAGCTGGCCATGGCCACAGAAGAGAGCGCCCGTCGACAGCTAATCTGTTCGTTTCCATCTAAGGATGAATGAGTTAGAGCACGATTTGACACTTTGAAAAACTTCGCTGAACCCAAGACTTCTTTGAGAGTGGAACTTTTGAAGAAGGAAAAGAGCACTGTGGAGCACTAGGATGTCCAATTGTGAACACTCATAATCTGAGTTTAAGCGATTCAAAAAATCTTTTCTCAGGGAACTTCCTCCGTTGTGATCCCGTTTATGACATTTGGGGGTCTCTTACAAGCTCTTACGCTTTTAGCAGCCATAACAAGCTACACACAACGCCATTCGGACAACAAAAAGCAGTGCGTTTCTACTCCCTAGCGAGACTTTCATTTCATCCCTAGGCCTGCTAGTCCGAAAAATTCCCCGTTGTGATGTGGACTCGACCCCTTTCGGACAACTCGAAAAACCCACCCCTTCGACGCCATACCACTTCCAGTATGTCTGCAGACTTCAGTATGCTTCTAAAACACACTTTTGTACCAAGGGTATGAGGAAATAGTTCCTGCGCCAATTGGCATCGCCTCTGTAATGCGCCACAGAGCTCTCACGCAGAGGCATAAGGAAAGGCGCAACTTCTAGACAAGGCTTCCTCCGTGCAAGCCAGTGCTCCTGCGATCAGAAAGGTGCGGAAGTATTTTCATTTGCTTATCAATTCATGACGTAGTTGTGAGTAGCCATCGTACTTCATCGTTGAAGCTGAACGACATGTGAATATTGCTGCACTCCCCACTTCAGAAAAAGCCTTGCGCTTACGATCCCCACTCCCTCCCCTCAAGGTGAAATACGACGTCCCTTGTTGTGATTGACATAACGATGGCCGGCCCTGGTTTCACCTCACTTCAGTTGATGGCACAATATCCTTATGTGATGGTGTGAATGGTACACGTATGGAGGCCTAAAGAATGAGCTAGTGACTGATCAGGGCTGAAAAAGGGCGCTAAAAAGGAAGCACTACGAAATTCGTATCGTGCGTCACAGCTGCTGTATAAATTGGCCGCAGCGAGTAATAGAGGATTGCATAAAAAAATTGCAGTTGCTGAAAAAAACAATAAATTTCTGGTTAACAATAGCGGAAAGCATGAAGTGCAACTTCTTCCAGTGAGCACTAGTTTGAAGCAGTTGATGGCCGTCTACTTAACGACGAACCGCACTCACCTTTGAGAGCGATTCTCTCAGTCTGAAGTGCTAGCAGGGTGCTACATAGTGGGGAAAATGGCGAAAAAACGAATTGAAACGGTCAAAAACTTGCGGAGAAAAGCCTTCTCACTTGATAACGCAAAAAGAGGTTTTTTACAAGTTTCCTGCATGCATCTTGCCAGTAACCGCTACGGTTGATACATCTGTATATGTACCCATATTATCAGCGCGGCCGCTTCATATCAATCTCTTTCTTCCCTTCACGAGGGTTCCCTTTTACATTTCGGGATTGGGCAACCCTAGTGTTAGTCAATCTGGCAACTGACAGCTCTGTCGTAAAGTTTGACATTTTTGAGGTTATACGTACTTAGAACGTTTTGACATATGAGCGCTACTTGTGTTGTTTACACTAACTTAGGTCGCTAATTTAGGTCGGCCAAAAAATGGAATTGAATCGTGAACATTTTCGTGCGATTATTTTTTACAACTTTTACAACTTAATTCAATTTTTGGCGATGAAGCTCCATCAAGGACCAGTGTTTATCGATGGTATGGTAAATTCAACCGAGGCCGTAGTTCTCTCCAAGACGAATTTCGTGGAGGTAATCCAAAATCAGTTGTTGATCCGGAAACCATTGATGCTATGCGCAAACTAATATTGCAAGATCGTCATGTGACCTATCGTGAGATTGAGACAACATTAGTGGGACCAGCATATATTCAATATTGCATGAACATTTGACTGTCAAAAAAAAATTTGTTCGCGTTGGATCCCAACCGCCGAAGACGGATCACTCTTCACTACGACAGTGCGAGCTCTCACACATCGGCTCAAACAACTGCATTTTTGAGCACTCAAAACATCGA
>MU912266.1:0-34518 GCA_036418165.1 Cooperia oncophora
AATAGTCAAGTTGTCGAGCATTGAAGGCTTGCATTGGTTACCCATAATAGGTGCTGCAAAAGCAGTCCAAAGTTCGTGAAGTGCTCAGTCAGGATAGTCCTAGAACCGATCAAAGACACATGATACGCTCACACACTGAGGGTGTATGTGACTATCAGCCCCCAGCTGTCGATGTATCGTGGTTTCCCTGCCCGAAACTGCACGGAGTTAGAGTACAGGGCCGTGAGAAAGTCTAATTCGTCCATGCTCCGCCTGGCAACTTTGCGGCGCAGACTCCCTTTATGCTAACATCCGTCCGCGCGGCGCTTGTCGCGAGCAGCTCTCTTGGCGTTCTGCCAAGTCCTGTAATTGCGTTCTGAGATACAAGTAAAACGCATTTTCCTGACGCGGATAACATTTTAGGTGCTGCAAAATGAAAACCGAAGATGATTACGAGGGCCAGCTTCGAGAGCAACTGTGCTGCTCTACAATATCCCTCGGAGGCCGCGCATTCCTACAAAACATGAAAATAAAAACGGCCTGAACTCCCACCAGGGCACGCCATTGTTGTGATCATCACAACAGGTCGTGTTTGACCTCGGGGGAGGGGGGGTCGTAAGCGCGGGGACCTCTCTGAAGTGAGGTGCAGCGATACCTAGCTGTCGTTCACTTTCATTGATGAAAGACTTATCCATGTGAAGGACCTCTGAAGAGACCCACACAATACAGAAGCAACCTGCAAGCGCAGAAATGGGGGAACGGGCGATGACAGGGAATACGATGGCCTCCCACAACGATGTCATGAATGAATATCAAAAGATAAAGGACAAAGTCTCCGCCGTTGACCAACCCCTTTGTGGGATGCGGCACGCATTCTATACTCTTTATCCCTGAGAGGGGTAGGCGTGGCATTCGAACATGGCACGGAACTGGATACTCGTGGGATATTTAAATTTCAGACAACCGCCATCTTGTTCTTTGTTGGAAAAAGACGTGACCACATTTGGTTCGAAGTGGAAATGTCTTTCCAAGAGCACAGCCACCACGACGTTTAGTTGACGCAGCCACGCCTACCTTATCTCAGGGATTTCGAGTGTGCTTCCACTCAGAATCGCAGTGGCTCATTGAATGCGATGTGGCCTATACAATGACTTGCGGTGGCCAGCCGATGACAAACCGGTGTTTTATCCTACCAGACGAATCTGGTACCAATTTACCGTTCCCCATAGGGGCAGAAGGCTTGGTTGGCCTGGGCGGGGTCGACCTCGGATTTTAACCTGGCGCCGCGCGAGCGACTAAGCGCGCCACTTGTCACTACATCACCTCCGCCTCAGAGCGGAGATATAGAAGTTATGGGTGTTCAAAAGAGGGGTGCTTTTCGAGTGTTTGGCTTGAAATTGGCTCCAGGTCGTAAAATAGTGAGCACCAATGCGCTTGTATTGCGCGTGTATTACGGCTCGCGTGCGGTGACCGCGATGAGATTTCTTTTCTTCAAAAAACTAATGCATAGCTCCTAGTAATTCTGTCGTGAGTTTTTTGATCGTTTCGTTGATATTTTAGATCTCTTTTTCGCTTGTCTTTTTTTGGTTGTTTGTTGTATATTTGGCAGTTAATAGAATTACTCCTTAACCCACTCTGCCGAATCACAATCAATTCGTTATCGATCGTTTTTCTAGAAGGGCGATTAGGATGCGAATCTGTTACAGTTCGACTTCAATCTGAAACGGAATATCACACCCGCTTTGCCAATTACTTCATATATTTTGATGTGATTAGGGGTATATTTGGCTACGTCGCGCAACAGGCGCGGGGAAAAACCTGAATCACACAAATCGATGAAAACTTGATACGGGGGTTATTTGACATCCTGAAATTACGGATATATATTAATGTTTCGCGCAGCTGCTAAGTATTAGGTTGAGTGCATAAGTTCTTGGCCAGTGTTTGACCATTCGTTATTTCGTTGCATGGACTTGTTTGTAATATCGTCATCACGTAGTGCGTGACGTTGGGCACTATTACTTTTTTAATCACACTAAGCTATCCTGTCACCAATCATTTGCAGGCAACAATGATCGCAATTTCCACTGTAACAAATGTACGCTGCGGCACTGCCTTTTTTTTACTCACGACTCACAGAAGAGTTCACTTTGTCAACTCGATGATCACTGAGATGAGAAGTGTGTTTTTCAATAGCCCTGTTAGAGCCGGCAGTGGCGTCGGCAAAGGAGAACAGCCACAAGCCACTCAAGGGCGGACCTTCACACCATAGGAGTTCTCCTGTCAGTTGGTGGTAAAGAAGAGCCAGGGAGTACTGGGAGCTGCGGCGAAGGACAGACCATTTTTCGCTTCCACATATTATTACCCAGCTGCGCAAATTGAAAGTTCATGTCGACTTTACTCGTGGATCGAATGCGGAATATTGCTCTCACACCATGACCAGCCCTGACATCGCTCGTTCTGACTACTGGCTTTCTGCACCTGCAGCGCTCTCTGGACGGAAAAAAGTTCGAAACAATTGATCAGGTCAGAAAGGCACTCGACGACTCCTTTGACTCCCAGCCCCGTCGCTCTGAAGAAGGAATCGACAAGCTGCCTGACAAGGAAAGGATGGTTGGTCAGAGTGGCCATTCGAAATGAGACGTATACTGGCCGATGGGCCCTTGGACGCTGATTACAAATCTACCCTCCATATCTGCTAAACGACTTCCTGGACAAAGTTATGCAGGATTTTTTGACCAGCCACACCCATTTCAAGCATGTATATGAGGTGCTCCAAATTGGGCTGGAATCTGAAATTAGAGGGTGCTTCAGTGCCCTGGAAATCAACACTGCAGTCATATTCGATGAAAACTCTTCGTACGCATTCTGGAGGGGCAGGGTGTTGCAGAACCTGCAACGTCCTTGGCAAGCGCCGAACGAGTGTGATATTCGTGCTCTGGGGCTCAAATTAAGCCCTAGAGACAAGTTTTTTAACCAAATTTGAGAATTTCCTACCTATTTTCGATACTGTGGGTAACCATAGGCAGCCAGATCCTTAAGGTTGCTGGCACTATCGCCGATTCAAATCTCTGTGAGCAGTGGAGGTTCCTCGCTAAATCTTATGCCCTTGTTGGTTTCTGACGGTCCTGATAACAACCACGACATCCACTTTTGGCTTCCATGCCATCTGGAATCAGTTTGGCCTCACAACACCAAGGAACGAATAATGCCGCCGAAACCAACAATCAGGAAGTCCCACTAGGAGTGTTCCAGAATGGCTCTGTCACATCAGAAATAAAATTTTTTGGTAGAATCAGGTCTCCTAGCCTCACAGAAGTTCTTTCCGGATGTGCAGGAGGCATTTTTGAGAAAATGCAAAATGGGGATTCATGGAGGGATTCGAACCTCTTACCTCGCATACTTGCGCGCGGCACACTACCCACTAGGCCACCGATGCACTTCGCGTGACGACTCACGTCTCATTTGTGTTACCATGCTCAATTGTGCTCCGTACAACAACCACCTGCATATCTCTTCTCAGAGAATCGTTTAGCAGATATGGAAAGCAGATTTGAAATCAGCGTCCGAAGACGCATCAGTGTATATGCACCTTGTCTGAAATGGCCACTTCGACCAACCATCCTTTCCTTGTGAGCGCTGGCATCGAGTAGTGGATGGTGATGGTGCATACCTCTAATCTTCAGGTTGGTTCGCTTTTGAGTACGAAAAAAATCGTGGCCAACAACTTATGCACCAACCTAATAGGACACTATGGCCATCTGCGCTCTGCTAAGACTGAGCATGACCTGAGGGAAATCTTCCCTTTTCCTCAGCTTCAGCCTCAGCAGAACGCCAAATAGCATTGGTATGGAGAAATGATGTCACACCCTTTTTGGCGTAGGAATACTTCAGTTGCGCAGTTCTCTTTACTGTCATTTTCTTCGCCCCTTTTGCACTTCCATTTGTACCCTCGTGACAGGGGGGTCGTATTAAGCTCCTAATTCTGATGGGGGGGGGTCGTAATTAGCGGGAAATGATCACGACGCTATGGTGTGCCCTGGCTCCCACTGTTAGTTTAAGGTATTTCTGTGGCTTTGGAGCCGAATTCGCGCCGGATCGCAGAAATTTACAGGCGATTTTATTTAGTTTGCGTTTTCTTAAATTTTTCATTTTTTGTTTCACCTCTACATTCGTTGTTCTTCATTTCTAGCCTTTGTCATCTTCATCACCCTCTATTCGGATTTTGCAGCAAAAGCAACACCTCAAACGTTATTCGCATTAGGAAATTGCGCTTTGCTTGTATTAAACTAAGGAATGGAACGCTTAGGCCGTTTTTATAGCTCTTGAGTTTTAGCCCTCGTCATCATCTTCGGTCCTTATTTTGCAGCACCTAAAATGTTGTCCGCATCAGGAAATTGCGTTTCACTTGTATTCCAAAGGGCAATTACAGGACTTGGCAAAAAGCCAAGGGAGCTGCGCGCGGCACGCGCCGAGTGGAAAAATGCTAGGCGGAGCATGGCCGAATTGGACTTTACCGCGGCCGTGTACTCTATCCCCGTGCAGTTTCGGGCGGGGAAACCACCACACACTGACAGGGGGGGGGGCTGATAGTCACCCTCTGTGTGTGTGAGCGTACCATGTGTCTTTAATATCGGCTCAAGACCTCACCAATAGGCCGTGCAACTTATAGAGTTTGAGGGCTACGGTTTTCAGGTGAGCCAGAAAGGAGCTGTGTCAGACATTCAGCATCCAAAAATCCCTAGTTGTTCCATATGTTTTCACATTAGGTTTTCTCAGTGGCCTAGATTCTCGAGAAGATCACTCACGAATGTTTAGCTTAATGCCACCGAATGCTTCTTGGTAAGATGCTTTCATCCACCCTTTCAGCTTCAACTATTTATTTCTCTACTTGCGCTCAGGACATGACAGTAATCCACATTATCTAATATTAGAGCAGCAGCAGTCAAGGAAAAACAGAATACTATTGAGAAGGAGTCATAATCCATCTTAACAGACGCAACGGAAGCCAGTTTTCTACCCTTTGTTGTGGTCCGTTCAGTTCGTTACTTGAAAGCAATAATCTCAGCTGTCGCTCATGAAAAGTTCAACCGAGGTACTGGTATTCCACTCACAATTTTAGGTTTTTTCTTTACTTATCATCCTTTTTGTCCATGTCGCGCTGTTTTCCTTGCTCATCTTTGAAATGGGTGCTTCTTTCGATCACTGCAACGCTGACTTTAACCATAATCGATACAGTCTCATCGTGTAGAGTGTCGTTTTTCGGAGAAGCGGTTTTCCTTCAGGCCCTGTAAGTTCAGGACGTGTAGCAGTCTCAGGTCTCACTGAGCTCGATACCACCACTTTTGCGATACCGCAGTGATAAGATCACGAATATTGCAAAGACTTGACAAAGCCTCATCGATGCCTGTGTTGACCAGTCTGTTCTGACCCTGTTCTGACTTCTGTCTGTTCGGGCTGACAACGGAGAATGCCCAAAAAACTATTCGTAGCCATCTCACTCCAATACTGCACTTATAGAAGCACCTCGATCTCATTCCCGATTGTTTTCCTTGTTTCCAACCGGCTCTGTGCTCCACTAGCTACTTCCTTAGACGTTGATAGTGGGATATCTTCAGATATTTGAGTTACAAGATGAGACGAAGGTTCTTCCTCAGAAATGGCTGGCCCTCCAACTTTTTTACCGCATGCCTATGAACACAGGAAATACCGGCTCTGTTGTAAAGACAACGACAGAGCGACGTATAAGGGCACACTCCTTACAAAGGACAGTGCACATTCTGGGTTGGTGAACAAGTAAATCCCCCTTTGTACTGAACCACAAACTTCTCTTCTAGTTTTTTTTCCTCAATCTCTCATGCGTCACTGCTAGTTTCGGACATCTTCTGTGGATTTCTCTCATACAATTGCAGTGCGGAACGATGCCGGTTGGATGTTTGCGCGTCCGAAAACTTGCAATTGCGAGCCGACACGCCGGTCCTAAATGTGTTTTCAAACATCTCAACTACTGCCAACAACTGCACATGGAGCCCACATTGATTTCGTTAGAATCGGCTAGATCTTCTACTGCTCTTTTCAACAATTCCAGTAAACAATCGGCTCGCGAGTTCGCATTCCTGTGAAGGACTTCATTCTTCAAGCGGAGCTGCCAGCGCTCACTCAGCATGGTAGTGTCCATTATGGTTCCCTCGATGCCAAAAGATGTACAGCTAGTCACTCTGCCTAAAAAAGCTGAAAATTATCACCGAAATCTAAGGAGAATGATGGGACTAGCCTAGGCAGTTGGTTCGCAAGTATTGCGCCATGTCCGAACTTCAGTTGGAAAGTATTGAGCTGCCCAATAAGAAGGAGTTGCTCCAGATCATTATTAACGCACTCTCGATGGTGAGGCTATAAAATTTTAATGAAATCATGCGCCAAATGGGACTGTCCAAAATTGACAACAAACTCTACCTCGACAAGTTCTTTCACTTTCCTTTCCCAAGTCTCAGTATGTGCCATCGGCAGTAGTGTAGCCTCGCCGTCGACGATGGAAACACTGCCCGGAATCCCTTATGGAAGCACAAAGCCTTATCAGTAACAATGATATTGGGGTTGAATTCAGGCATCAGTTTTTCCACTTCTTCGAATAGATTCTCCACATCCAACGCCGTCATAGTTCCAGATAGCAGAAAGGCTGAAAATCAACTCGGCATTTTATCCCTAACTCTGAGTCCCACCGAAACTAACCTGCGGGACAACAGATTGTCGCTAATTTCAAGCTGTATCGTGTCGTGCCGTGTGTATCATCAGCAAATGCGCCACGAGAGGAATACGCCTTCAGCCATTGTAGTTGTAATGGAGTGATTATCACTAAAACTCGCAAGGAATCGCATTTTCTTCGAATCAAATACAAGCATAATGCCACTCATAATGAATCCCTTTCCACTGCGATCGACGGGCACTTGCAGAGGGCAAATTCCATAATCTAGATTCTGCTCAGCTGCTCGCAGTTGCAGAAAGTGGAGATCGTTTTCGTTGCTAAAGCCAGGTCTGCGTCCATGTTTCGCGATGATGTTCGGTCATTTTTCGTGACGGAGTGCAACCGCGAGCCTTTAGCCGAGAAGTCTTTCCTGTATCGCCAAGTGACATAGTCCAACGAATGCTCTTAATAAAATGTACTTTAGTTGGCGGTTCCTGATAGAGCAGCTATTGCTTTACCTTCCAACATATTCCTGAGAAACCTTTTTTTACGGTCGATGGACGTAAAAGTGCAGGTTCAACCTCGTGACCCACATTGCCAAAGCACGCTTTGACTGTAATAGTGCCATCCTCATTTGAACGAGCTCGCACGTAGCAGGAGCACTGGAGTTGTTCCTTCCTACTATGCGCGGCGCGGGTGTCACTTTTATTTGTGTATTTCTCAGCACGATTACATTTGTAGGAAACACTGTCACAGTACCTACCACAATCGAGTGAGATGAATGCTAACCTATGATACTGGTAATTGCGAGCGTTGGTTTTCTTGTACAGAGAACTGACCCTTTTTTAGCACGTTTCCTTGAGCCACGTTAAAAATTTGCTTCTAATTCTTAGCCTTGCACTGAGGAAAGTTATTCGCAACTGTTCAGACTTCTTAGGGAACATTATGGCCAGCGCTGAGCATAATTAGATAGTGTCAGAAAGCTGTTTCAGCACCTCAAACTCGGCTTCTGAATCGAACGCCAGATCGCACACTGTGTAATCCTGCTCTTAGATGCAAGTACATATTCCATCGGAGCATTCCTCTTTTACATATAACGCAGCGATACACCTCGCGTCCTGACGACATCATCTGCAATACATCTCTGATTCAAACAAGCGGAATATGAATTAGTATTAGCATGGCACTCCTCACCAGAAAATACGGAAATGAGACAGTTTTTGCGGAAACTGCTTGCAAATCAGATTCATCTTGTCCCTTACGGAAGCTCGAGCATTGATAGAGGACCTGTAGCATTTCCACATTCGATAAATCCTACTATAGTATAAGATCTGCACGCTTAGTAAACTTCATCCATCATAAGAATTGCACATGCTGTACCTATCCTACAGCAGTATTGATATGATGCAAGAAAAACACTTTCAATGCTAACTTTCTGTGAAAAAAGAGTCCCGAAATCAAATCGGATTAAGAAAGTTAAAAATCGTGCCTTGGACTCTCGACAGGAATAACCACCTCCGCAATTTGATCTGTAGGACAGCAAGTTTCACATAAAAGGCAAACTTCTATAAACTCCAGAATGCGATGGAGCAGCCAATGTAGAGTAAAGAATGTAAAACTGAAGACGAGGTGATTAAAGTTACCTGGATGTATGCTAAGGAGCTACATTGAACGTCTATGCTTAACAGAAAAACCCGCATGGGTCATCCACTGCGACAATCAGTTTTTCGATCGAATGTGATTCATCTTACAAACCGAAGCAAGTCATTTTCGACTTTCAGAAAGTAATCGTTGATGAAGAATGTCGAGTAGAAAGCAATGAGCAAGCAACAAAGCCAAAATTGCACGGTGCCTTAGCTTATATGCCCCATATTCATGATCGTGGACTCCCATGGAAAGTCCTGGATAGAACCTGCAAGCTGGTTCCACGACTTAAATATCCTCGATTCAAGACCCCTTCCACGGACTGCAGCTGATCACTGGAAGGCTGCACCCCTCATATTCAGCACTACCGGGATCAATAGTGAAGCAACATTCTTCTTCGTATCAACCCTTATCCTTTACTTGAATCAAATAGTGTTCACATGCGCTGAACTTTTCGCTCGGTTAGCTCTTCCGCTTCTCCACGCAGCGTGTGAGCTCATCAGGAAAGGCAAGAATAGAAAGTCTCCTCTATTCAACTAAAATTTCGCTCGTTTGCCTACCCTCTAGATTTTCCTTCCACATTTGTCTTTTGAGAAATCTCGAACGCAGAGATAACTGTAGAATAGAAGCAAGAAGTATGTTGCAAAACTACAGACCTGGCTTCACAGCATCACACCATTCGTTAGCCTCTTCGCTCCCATGGACGTCGTTGACTTCACAATCCACATCGAGCTCATTGCTGATGGCGTCAAAGACCTGAAAGACCAGCTGGCTTTGTTCATCAACTTACTAGACGCGAATATGGAGACCATCATCAACATGCTCAACCATCAACGATACACAAAATCGATCTGATCCTCAAAAGGGCTGGACCCACGTCCAACTGTGTATTCCGTTCCATTGAGGACAACGATGACTCACATCCTACCGGTCGTTGTGCCGTTTCCGGGACGCAATCGCTTGTGCAGTTCAAGCAGCTAACCTCCGTTTGTGCAACGAATGTCTCCAGTCCAGACACACTGATGATTGTGGCATCGACTGTTCGTACTGTAGTCGTGACCAGCGTTCTGCTGTGCCCTCACAAATATTAGAGCGCATAGTTTTGTTTCAAAAGAAGAAAGATGTGAAAAGATTCGCTGAAGTGAAGGTTGCACGGTCGTGAGAATGAACGTTGCAAGCTTTCCCTCCTTTCCCCTCCCCCCGCTTTCCCTTCGTCTAAAGTCGCCCTGTATGACCTATCGTCTCGTTCAGCGTTGTTCGACTGATTCACCTGCTATTCGCTACTCTGCTGTCATCACCCGCTCAGCTCGTACACGACGATATTCGTTGACGATCGCCTATTCATGTGGCATATCTTGCTGCCATCCGCTTCGTTTGGTTCGTTTACGAGGTATTCACCCATCTATCTTCAGTTCGTCATAATCGACCAGTCGTTGTTACATGGTCGTGCGAGGAGTCTGGACAACAAAGAGAGCCATCAAGAATCAGCGGACAAGGATCAGGGTAAATTCAGGTCATTTGGCGGATTGCACTCGTTTCATTTTTGATAGCTCCCTTTTGCTTGCTATGTCATTTCTTACTTGTAGTAGATTACTCATACGGTGAATTTCCCATTTATGTTACTCGTTGTCGTGTCAGAGTGTCGCGAATACTCGCGACCAGGCTTTCGCTTGGTCTCATGCTATATAAGAACTCGTACGTTTCTGCGAACACGTGTTACAATACCTCGTCGTAACACTAACTTGTAGAGCCGAATCCGCGACGGGCGGATTTCGCTGTAGTAAAGCTACATCAAGGTTGTTGTGCTAGTGACAAAGAGAAAACCTTCTAATTGTTGGAACCCTGTACCATGTTTCCTTTCCATTTTATGTTCGACAATTGGACTTTACACTGTCGGTTTTGAAATCGAAGGTACTGCACCTGGGGGGAAGGGGGATGAGGCGTGTTGTTGAGTACGGCGGTGTATGTAAGGCAACTGTAGGGTGATGTAGTACCGGAAGGAGTTCTGTTATCCACTGCCTGGCCGTTGCCTGTGGCGTGACATCGCAAGGGAAAGATGATAGGTCGGAATGGCCTTACAATGAGATGCATACCGACTGAAGTGTCTCTGGAAGGGGATTAGGAAACCGTCTTCCCATATCTGCTGCGGACCTCCTAAAAGAACTTACGAAGCTTTCAGGAAGAGCGCACTCGCACAAAATACGACTTAGCGACGTAGGGCTATCTTGCTCGAAGCAGCGTGGCCGACTGCTTATGTCGCAGGTTTGAATCCTTAGTGCATGCTCTTTTGCAATTCCTCGACAGTGATCTCTCTGCACTCGAAAGCATTTTTGCATAACTTTGGGCTTCATAATGTCGTGACGTAATGTTTCTGAACTAATGGAGCCCTGTGGATGACTCCATGAAAACATTTTTGATATTTGACTTCTTCTTTTATTGCTTTGAGGTGCGTATTTGTCACAGCAAGAATGCACTCCAACGAATAGGTTTGCACCGGAAAATGACTTCATTCTTCAAACGACATGGCGGGAGCCGAAACCGCGCGAAGTTGTGCGCGAAGATTAATATCGCACCTGCTGAAAGTCTTCGGCTTGTGTGAGACCCTCACAACAAAAATGTTCTCCATAGAATCGTTCACAATGGCTCCATTAGTCTGAAAATATTACATCACGACATTATCAAGTACAAGAGTCATACAAAAATATGCAAATATGCCCTCTGGTGCACAGAGACCACTGTCGAAAAAGTGCAAATAGCAAATAGCACACACATAAACGCTTCGAACCCCAAACCACACTATCATGAGCCCTACGCCGTAACCCCTGAGCCACGCTGCTTATAGCGAGATAGCCTTACGCCTCTTATTCGTACTGAATGCGAGCATGTTCTCCCTAAAAGGCTCCATAACTTCTTTCTGGGAGAGTGCTGCAGACATGATAGACACTTTCGAAATCTCATCCAAAGACCGTTCAGCCGGTATACATCTTCAAATGGCCTCTTCGATCCACCATTCTTCCCTTGTCACTCAATTGCCAGGGCTCACGTCTGACGTCCAACAACCCTTCAAACAGAGCTTATCAGTACGGCGTGAAAGCGTTAAGATAGCCCCTCACTTAATTTTATATGCCCTGTCACCTGTCACTAATATCCCTATTAGAAACCTCCATAGTTTGGTGGTGTAAGAACTCCACCACCTTGAAGAGGGACAAGGGCGGTAACGCACCTTATTGGTTCCGCCCAGTTCTTATCAATTTCTGTCACCCGCCATCAATAGAGCCGATGGAGCCTTTATATGCCCTGTTGGAGCCAGTAGTGTCACTGGAACGTAAATTATGAAAAGGGCGACATTCGAGTTCTAAATCCCCTTCAAACTAAGCGAGCGGTTGTCAGGAACATGATACGAAGCACCGCAACTGTTCGCACAGGGAAGGAGGAAATGAAGCAGTCTCTCATGGCACGCGACATTGCTGGACTTATAGGCCCAAGCTTCCCTCACCTCTGCGTGGAAGCAGAACTAAAACGGGCGCTGCAGCCGCCAGAGCCGGCAATCCGCTCACAGGTAGGACTCCCTTCATGGTACCCTTCATCTCCGACGAAGTATGCACTTTCATAATTAAAACTCTGAGAGGTCGAGTCTGCCAAAAACTTTGGCACCGTGAAATTCCTTCAGCTGAAAGCTTCATTTGTGTCGAAACAGTCTGTACGATCGCATACGTGGAATCTCAGATTGCGTAGCCTTCTCAAACAACAGGGAGAGAGACTGCGCGATCGCGGGTGCGGTCTATAAGATCATCTGTCAAACATGTGGTGACGACCACATAAGCGAGACGGTGGGGCTGCTTTATTTGTGGACCAAAGAACACCTCGAAAGGAAACTAGATCGCTGGTGTCTGCTGAACTAGGTTTCCTCAGGGTAGATGCCCATGGCACGGTCGACTTTGGGTTTGGTAGAAGCCTGCAGCGAGAAAATAAAATTTTCGCGCGCAGGGCCCTCGAGGTATTTTGCTTTTAAGTCAGCGATCCGAAAATGAATACGAGGGAGAATGTCTGTCAATTGACGGGAGCTGACCCCGTATAGAAGGCTAGTGATCCCTACGGGACCCTAAATGCGAGTGGTTCGAGAGCTTCCTGTTCTGTGCTATTCGTGCCTGATCTAGTGAATCCGGTAAGGCACGGTAGTTTCCTCTTCTATTCGATACGTGATGGGTAGAGTGGATTGAAGGTCTCCGTAGAGGAGAGGGACATTTGGCTGGATAGTGGTGACGATCGCACCTATTTAAGGATGACTCTCACCTGGGTGCCGGACATCTTCAATTGCTGCGGAGTGACGTTAACGAGATTGGGCTTGAAGGTCATTTTGTAACGTACGTATCTTCATAGCGCACGTAGATAACTCGAAGAATTAAGAAAAAGGTTTGTTTTAATTTCTAGTGAAATGGTCTTTCATAGACAATAAAAAGCAAAGTCAAAAACACAGCCAAACTTGTATAGCTTTGCCAGTCCAGCAATGTTCCATTTTTCTACTGTAAGATTTAACTTCGTCCTGAGATGGTCCTTGGGAGAAAGTGAGATGAGGTTTGGTCAACGTAACAGGAGTTGTCGGTGCAATGGGAAAAACGTGAGGCGGCGTCTGATTCACGTACTGTGACAGTGTTGGTGCAGGGGGGGGGGAGGAAGACGGGATGAAAGTTGATCGAGATAGTACGCAGGCGTTAGTGGAGGAGGAAACATGTAAGGTGGGGAAAAACACAACGTTGAGGAAGGCAACATCCCGAGAAAAATGAGGGAGAAACAGTGACGTCTCGGTAGGAGAGGAATCCAACAGAGACATACTGGGTTCAACTCTAGCGTAAAGCGGTGATACCTACAACAACGAATGCAATTCTCTACAACAAATAGTTGTCTAATGGTGAATATAGTTACACATTAGCTGGGATACCTGTAAATTCTCCCTCAACGAGATTTAGAATTAAACCGGAGGTGTCTTGATTGGAAACAAAGGAAAACAAAATGTTTGAAAAGGAAACACTCCAAAGCCCAGATGATTCGTTACGCCCGTTATCGCAGACGAACCGTTACTATCTCGTCAACCCCAAGGCTCGTCAGTGCGGTAAGGTGAATGGGACATAAAAGTGAGAGGAGGGTGTCGTGCGAAGTGTGTAACAAATACGTGCAAAAGGAAAGAAAGTAGATTGTTCTCAATAGACTAAAGCAATTGGGGGAACATTGGGTGTAAGACTCTGTTGAAACGAATTACAAAAGGTTAAAACGAAAAAATTGGAATGGAAGAGTTAGTGTTAACACCGCTGCCAATGAGAATATCTTCAACCACTTGTCTTTCTATAGTTATTTGCGATTGAGTATTTGTAAGTATAAATTCATCGCGATTCACGTGCTGTGACGGTGTTGGTGCAATGGGGAGGAGACCATGAGATGAAAGTTGATCAACGTAGTACTCAGACGTGCAGGAGGAAACATGTAAGGTGAGGAAACATAGACAGTGGAGGAGGCAACGTTTTAGGGAAGAATGAGGGGGAAACAGTGATGTCTAGGCAGGAGAGGAACTCAACAGCGGCATGATGGATTCAGCTCTAGCGCAAAGTGGCAATAGCTACAACAAGGAATGCAACTCTCTACAACAAACAGTTGTCTAATGGTGGATATAGCTAGATGTTAGCTGTGGTACCTGTAAATTCACCTTAAAGACACATGGTACGTTCAAACACATTGAGGGTGTATGAGACTATCAGTCCCCCAGCTGTCGATGTGTCGTGGTCCCCCCGCCCAAACATGCCCAGGAATGGAGATACAGGGCCTTGAAACACGCTAGTTCCTCCATGCTCCGCCTTACACCTTTTGCGGTGCAGATTCCCGTCCTTCATAACATCCGCTGCAAGCGCGCGTGTCGCGTGCGGCTCCTTGGCACTTTGCCAATTCCTTTAATTGCGCTCTCAAATACGAGTAAAAAGCAATTTCCTGATGCGGAAACATTGGAGGTGCTACAAAATAAGAACAGAAGATGATGACAAGGGCCAGAACTCAAGAGCAACTCGGCTGCATCCGCAGAATCCATCAGAGGCCGCGCATTCCCAGAAAACATGAGAATAAAAACAATCCAAGCGTCCCACTCGTTTATTCTAAGTATTTCTACGGCTTTGGCGCCGGATTAGCGCCGGATTCTAGAAGTTCACAGGCGATTTCAACTAATTTGCCTTTCCTTGATTTTTTTCATTTTTGTTTTATTTACATTTACATCGTTGTGCTTCATTTCTAACCTGTGTCATCTTCATCTCCTTGTACATGGATTTTGAAGTATGAGCAACACCTAGAATTTTATTCACATCAGGAAATTGCGTTTTGCTTGTATCAAACTAACGAGTATGCCGTTTTATTTTCATGTTTCGTGGAAATACGAGGCCTCCGAGGGATGTCGCAGAAGTGGCACAGTTGCTTTCAAGTTTTGACCCTCGACATCATCTAATGTTCTTATTTTGCAGCAGTTCCAATGTTATCCGCATCAGGAAATTGCGTTGTCTTGTATCTTGAAAGCCGAATTAAAGGACTTTGGCAAAGTGCCAAGAGAGCCGCACGCGCGACACGCGCGCTTTGCAACGGAATGCTATGAAGGACGGGATTCTGCGCGCGATAAAGGTGTGAGGCGGAGCATGGAAGAAATTAGCGTGTTTCACGGTCCTGTGATCTCCATTCCTGGGCTTGTTTGGGCGGGGGACCACGACACATCGACAGCTGAGGGGACTGATATTCTCATACACCCTCAATGTGTGTGAGTCGTACTATGTGCTTTTAAATCAGATTCCATCCTCACAGGCTCCGAAGAAGGTGAACCGACGGAAACGTCAGCCGCCTAACAGAGATCGTTGCCCAGCCTCGAGTGCAGTTAAAGAAGAAACAACCTTACATCTGGACAACGCCGAGGTTTATCGAGAGTCAAAGTTATCGGCTAATAGTAGACGCTAACAATCGCCACTGTTCTCTGATGTCGAGATTTGGTTGACTTTTCCGCATCCTGAGAATACTATTTTCAAATCCCGTATGACTTCGTTATTTTTCATAAACTACTTCATGCCACAGGAAGTAGCAAAATCAGGCAAGATGGGTAATAGAAAAGCGCTTTATTTAAGTCAACTCGATATTGTATTTGTCATTCTCAGCGATCAGCGCTAGCAACTGAATGAGGCCATCCCGCAGGCAATCATGGAAAAGGGCGAGTTTCCTGCAAAGCACCCTACATTCCTCATCGCATACCGGCCCGACAATATCTGCGAACCCTACTTAGGAGGTAGTCATAATAGAGAATATTGTCATACTATAGAAGGTGCTCTTTGAATAATGAGCGTGAAACTGAAAATGCGTCAATACTGCTACAGGCTTACTGGACTTTCTCAGATGAGTTTTAGAATATGGTCTTCCAGGTTCAATTACTGTAAGCTAAAAAAATGAAATATTAGAAGAATATCAGAACCAGCCTACTATGAAACTTGTGGTACTTGTGCCAAGGTTTCTGTATGACCAAATTAAATTCAGTGCAACTAGAAATAGAACTTTGAGTTGTCTGCTCTTGTGCTCAGAGGGAAGCGTAATGATCTTTTGCTCTCGCATGAGGTCATGCACGTTGGAGATATTGAGCTTGATGAACGTCTTTTGCTGAGAACATGTGCTACTTTTGGAGGCACTGTTGGAAGCTAGAGCAAGGTCAAATAGCAGGCACCATTTTCCTACCCATGAATCTTTTTTACATGTGCGGAACTCAATAAAAAGCATCCATTATTGTCAGACCACGTTCAAAAGACTACTGAAGAAATGCTTGAGTCCATGAGGCCTCATATGATTTCATGTTGTCCATTTGTAGTTGTTGCTCAATGTACTCGCTCATGGGCTTTCTCAGGAGTGGTTGATGCCGCTGTTAAATAGTCCCACAATTTTGTTGTATCACAAATAGAAACAAAAATAGAGTGCGGGGCATTACATCGAAGGGACACTACTGTTACGCTAAAGCAAACCTTCGCACAAGCTCTGCGACAGGTGATTTTTTATACAGTTGACCTGGACTTCGAATGTGGTACCTTTCATAAAGAGAGGAGATTTACCGTGTTTCGAATCCGTTTGGGTCTGCGTTCTGCGCTCCAAATTATATTTCAACGAAGCTGTGTTCATTAAAATTCAAAAAATTGCGTCTGACCAAATGTTGCCGCGTTATTTTGGACAGTATCCGCAAAGGCCAACTTCGCTGTAGTAGCCCTGCAATAAGATTCCTGTGCTTGTTTGTTTGTTAGGAAGAAGAAAAGTGCCAATATCAGAATCCATTTGCGTCTTCACTCAACGTTATGTCTAAGCGAAATTGTGGCTCCTGTATGGTCGAAAACTCGCTTTTGCAGAAAATTTTTCGGACTGAGGCCACCACTCAACTTATGCAACAGCGTATTTGGCATATATCGGATGAGCCATCCCGAGCGATCAGGAATCCCGTTTATCGGTGGGCAACAGGTCGCTTGCGGATGAAAGTATACAATTTCAGGAAGACTATAGGTTCAGCGGAAGTCCGCTTGATCATTAGGCGCTCCAATCCCATCACACGTGACTCAACAGCACAGTCAGGAAAGACCTCCATAGCGATCAAATAGGCGGGGTTGGTGTTGGTCGTTGAACACCTCCTTCTGGTGGGGGTCGTACCGACCGGGACGCTGCATTTGAGAGCTCGGGTGTGCAATAGCGCATGCCACAGACGTTACCGCTGTAAACAGGTGCTAATTTCGTGTCTTCGCTGTGCTGCTGAGTCATGTGTGATGGGATTGGAGCGCTTAAGGATCAAGCGGACTTCCACTGAGTCTACAGCATTCTGAATTGCATATATTTCGTATTTGGCATATATGGGATGAGCCATCCCAAGCGACCAGGACTCCCGTTTATCGTGGGCAGCAGATCGCTTGCGGATGAAGTTATACAATTTCAGGAAGGCTGTAGGCTCAGTAAAAGCCCGCTTGATCATTAAGCGCTCCGATCCCATCACACGTGACTCAACAGCACAGTCTGGAATGATCTTCATAGCCATCAAATAGGGCGGGGTTGGTGTTGGTCGTTGGAACACCGCCTTCTGGTGGGGGACGTTCCGACCGGAAAAGCTGCTTTTGGGAGCTTATGCGTGCAGTAGCGCATGTCACAAACGTTATCGCTGTGAACAAGTGCTAATTTCGTGGTGGGCTTAGTTTGGTCCACTGAACACATATATTACTCTACGACGGAACTGCCTGTGAGGTGCGTTGAGCGCGGTGCGCTCAGGCCTCTTCAAGTCACAGGGACTCAGGTCTTTTAGGAAGTTCTCGACAGATCTTTTTATCGCTTATCAGTCATATTTCATTTTTTCATCTATTTGATAGATCAGCTAACATCACGGCACCTCACTCGGGCATCAGCATGGTGTACATCGCGAGATGCTTATACTATGGTACATGAAGTGAGACAGTCACGTCAAAACGCAACCATCTGATCAGTGATGCTCAACCTTCCCTGTTTGCCTTTAATTTCTGAGAAAGTGCTTATGAAAGAAATAGCGTGGGAATATTGTGCAAGATGAGATTACATCCTTTACAATTGTTGCAACAAACAGGTATTCTACTAAAGCTCCTGATCACGTGTTTTTTCTCTATCTTTCTTCTGCTTTACAGGTAGAGATAGTATGAGCTTGTCACAAGATCTAGGCTGATGGCAAGGTGAGGTGTCGACGAAACTTTTTGCTAACTCATGAGCACAAAAAGTAAACATGTCCTAGTCAAACTACGGTAAGCGAAGAAAAAAAATCATAGTAACTTATTTCGTAATGGTGAGTCACACAAACGGAAAAAAGACGCCCTCCAAAGTCGTGTTTGCAAATCATGCCTCCTAACTGCACTATGCTAATGCGCGGGTCCTGGCTGCTGGCTTGTAAAACATGCTCATATGTTCTTAGAGGCAAGCGACAATAATTCACTACGTTTGGAAACATTTGCGATTTGTCCCCAAAGGGGCGTCGGACAGTATACATTGCAAATTTCCATTTCGACGAGGGGTCAATCTCTGAGCAAGGCTTACTGTAACAGCGCGTCTGCCTAAGAATAAACGTCGCCATTGTACGCTGTGGTTAGTGGCGTTCAATTACGAACCATATTCGCGAGCGATTCTTCAGGAAAGAATAAAGCAAAAAAGTGTCATGGGAGAAAACAGGCGAAAAGGACTGCGTAGAAATTGAACTCGTAACAGAAAATAGTCTTTGAGTTCCTGCAGGCGGGGCAACGAAAGAGGCCTCGAAAATGCCAATTATGAGGTCCACAGCGCCTCCAATACTTACTGTGAAGCTGCGAAAGTGGGATTACCTTCGGGAGTGAGTACCAGACGACTTGAACAATGAAAGACGCCTGATTGCTCGAGCGCGGGGACTGTGTCAAATGAGAAGCCTTGATGCAGCTCTCTTTTGATATCAACATGTGGCCATTGTAAACTAGTGAGCTAGGGGGGGGGCGACTATCTCCCAGGGCACAGCGTTCGATGGGGATTCCCTAGTGGGGGGCGTCGTATTTGGCCGCCAAAAAGAAGGGGTCGTTGGGTTGGGAAAAATTATAGTTGATTTTTCTCGCTTTGCGGACGTTTTGGAGGGTTGTATTTGGTCGTTGTTGGGGAGGTCTATGCTAGTAGCTACGTGGTTCACTTCATGAGTTTTATGAATTTTCTGTGTTATAGGTACTATGTACGTCCGTACGATGTACGTCGCGTGCCTACTACATACACCCCCCCCCCCTCCCTCCTCGACAACCTTTCATGGGGGGTCGTACCAGCCCCTGAAAAAACGGGGGGGGGTCGTAAAAGCTCGACCAAAATCCCCATCGAATGCTGTGCCCTGCTATCTCCTATTTCACACAGTGTAGCCTGTCTTGAAGCTCGAATGTATAGTGCTTATGTCTTGCCTCATTCGGGATCATTATACATTTTTCGCGAACGTTCACATGTGTTGATATTTCTACTTGTTAATAACTATTTGGTTTTGAGTTGTCTGGAACAACTAGTTCCTGTTCGAATGGTTCAAAGATCTCTCTTCACCAACAGCCGCTGTTTTCGAGAGATCGTGAAAAATCGTTCGTCGGTTTCTTTGGAACTGGAGGTCCGAGCAAAGGGACTGTGAATCGCCCTGGTAGAGCGAAGGATGCGAGTCAGGTTGAGGTAAAGTAGTGTACTTAAGTGAGGCTGATGCAACTGTGTGATTTTTGTGGTAAAAACACAATGCTGACGTGAGCTTCGTGTCGTTAGTGTAGCCAGAATTTCTTCTGTAGACAGTGTTTCAGGTCAACGTTAATCCGAGCTCTCAAAATGGAACTCATCTGGAATCAGACGCTCCTGAAATTAGGAAATATAAGAAGAAGTTTAGCGGAGAAATTTTGTGTGCAGCTCTGTGGGGTGTGAACCTACTCATAGGAACTGACGGAGGGCTCATGCTATTAGATCGAAGTGGTCAAGGAAAAGGTTGCCTTTATTAAGTTATATGATGAGTTCTGAAAGATTTTGAAATAGTCACTCAGAGTTTATATTGGTAACCTACAACTTTGCGAACATACTCTAAACAGTGCAGGCTGACAGGCTCAGGCGCTCATTAATAATAGGACTTTCATAACCAAACATCGTTGTGGCCGCTGATGTCGAATCTGCTTTCCAATTCTGCACGAATGATCCTGTACATGAAGGTATGATGTTGCTCTCCGCGTCTTCGAATACAGTCAAGAGTAACTTTCGATGCGGCGATACAAAAAATGCTAGCGGAGAGTGAAAGTGTTGTAGAGCGGTCCATGAGTAATAGGGCCGGATCTGCAGAATCGACTTCCCTTCGCCCCGTTTTTTTTATTCTGCCTTTTCGTATTCAACCATCGAAAAGTTGCCTGCGATGGGTCTTTTATCCTTGCTTAATACTGCTTCAACTTTTTGAATTGGGGTCCACTGGTTTTGAGCCTCCTGCTTGGATTTTATTGCTTGTGTGGTGTTATCCAAATCAACACAACGCCTGGCAGGACTTTGGGATGAGCTGCCGCTGTGTGGTAACGCAAGAACAATTGATACAGTACCTACTGTTTGTGGTTATCCATGATGGATGTTTTGTGGTTTCGAGCAGAGCAGCTCTCTGAGCAAATGGTCAGTTGGCCCAAATATTCCTCTGTTCTTACTCTCTTTCATTTATACAGAAAGTCACTTCACAGATCTCTCACTTATATGTACAATCAATCGCTTATGAGGGGTGGAGTCTTTGAGCTATAGAAGCACTCTTATGTAACCCCTGCTTTGAAAGAGGATCTCTCTTTTGACCCTGATAATCATCGACCTGCGAGTGTTACTTCTTTCCGTTGTAATTTATTCGGAAAGTGTCCCAAAGGTCACTAATACACTTTTGTTGCAATGTTGTTCCGAATAATTATCCCAGGACTTCTTCACGATGAATATGGTTGGATTCCCAGATAGACGCGAGCTCTAGGCGCTCTAGGTGTGTGGCATTTAATGTTAAACGCTTCCGTGCCACGCGAGTATGTTACTCGTCTTCAGGGGTTCGTAGTCCCCCGACACAAGCCTTCAGCCAAAGCTACCCTCGGGGAAAAGAAGTCGGTGAAAATCTAGCTCGAATTCCTAAGAGCAGGGCGCTTAAGGACCAACAGGGCCGAAAGTCTTGTTGCACACAGTTGGCGTAAAGGTTCCGAAAGTTTTCACAATCTGGCGCCAGATAAATGATAGACATGACAGATACAGTCGCGGAAAAAAACTTGGAACGAGCCCAAACTCGCGCGCTTCTGAGTAGTTTTGCCTACAGTTTTTGAATTATTTACGGAAACTCTGTTCACTCGAATCAACTACGTCTAAAGAAGCTATTCTAAAAAATAGAGTTGGTTGATTAGATTCGTTGCCGGGAAAAGATTTTGAAGATCACTACGATGGGGCACTCCTCTGCCCCTTTGATACTGGATTCGTTTTCGAAGTTTCTATTGCATTGCGAAGAACATAGGCTTCTAGAGAGTTGTGAAAAAAGAAAAGAAAGGAGGAAGCGAACACTCACACATGTGCCTTCCTCCTTTCGATGGAGCGAGTAGAACTGAGACATGAGAGTTAGCCATCGCGTTCGCAGAAGAACAGCCCAGCACTTCGAGGTTGGCGAAAATGTGAGAAACAGTGCTGCATCTAACAGCTCGAAGATGAGAGCTTCTACTTCTACGACTCTTTTTTCTGGATGCTGCACACATTTTATTTTTATCTAGAGTCGTGGTGGCTCTTGTTTGTGAACTTGCCTATGCAAATAGCAGAGGCGCGGGGAGGGCTGCTGTGTAAAAGACGACGTTTCCATCTTTCCATCTTTTCAGAAGAGTCTAGTATCAACCGGCTTTCCCTGCAGGTATGGATGGATAGCTTGATTGGCTCGGGTGGGAGCCGATCCGGGGTCTGAACCCCAGACCACGTGTGTGGCAAGTGGCGCCACTTGCCATTACCTTACCTCCGCTTGAAGGCAGCGTCCGCGTTCAGTTGAGATTTTCCTCTCTACTCGTGAGCAGGTAGTCAGGTCCGCAGAGTCGACAACGGCACCACTTTCGCGGCGCAAAAACGAATGAGGAAGCTCACGATACCGTCGTTCTTCTCATTGGCCCAACCTACAATCATTGGCACCGCCCTCCATTCATTTCTAATGGTTATCTGGTAGTGCGGTTGTTTCGCTGCTCTTTCTCTTCACGTCGAGTGGTGAGGATGAGGTGATAAGGGAAAACAGCTGATATCAACAAGTGAGAACTCGTGCGATTCTCTCCGCCTCAACCACGTACAACCACAGTTGAGCAAGGGGTTCTGTATAGCCTTTCCTATGATTTCTTTCTGGTTTTTCTTCACTAAGGGGTTACTTGCTGCCTTGTTATAAGTATTTGAGCTGCTCAGCCTTTAAGCAAAATTTTGATTTGACTGTGTTATAACAATATGTTCTTAGCTTTTAACCCTGAAACTGGTGTATAAGAACAGAATAAATAGCTCAGAACAGGTTAGGGTGCCTTTCCGAAGCTTCATTATTCCGGAACACATCTCATCGAAGCAGTAGAAAATGGTTCGTTAGGCGCGTACTTCTGCACGCGCCATGCTTTTGACTCCCACCCAGAGGTGTTGGGACGACGTAACTTCTACATAATCATTGCCGTGTGAGCATATTGGTTCCTAGAGCTTAGAAACCTCACCGCTCTCTGCTTGCCTATAGACTCATGACGTCGTGAGTGGCTGATAGGTGCTTCTCATCATCAGGCTGCGCGCTAAACGAGGCTGCTTCCCTCTCCCCATCCTATCCCCCACCTCCTCTATGCCTGTGCCGGCTTCAGCAGCGTCAGGATGTTGCTTTGGTTGCCTCGCGAGAACAGCTCTTTAGTGCTGTGATTCCTGCCCTTGCGACCCTTTACCAGGGAAGTCCGCCAACTTACCATGGAACTTTGAATGGAGACCCGGGTAGATCGATAGAGTTTATGAGGTTATTTAGAAATATAGATAGTAAAACTGCAACCTGCATTTCACAAGCAACTTATGAGCAGGTACAGTTTGAAACGGTGCAGTAGGGTGAAGGCTTCGATGCTTCATAGCTCACCACCAAGCCTCCACCCTACTGCACCATTACAAACTCTACCTGCTCATAAGTTGCTTGTGAAATGCAGATTGCAATTTTGCTATCTATATTTGTAAATAACCTTATAGAATCTATCGATCTACCCAAGTCTGCATTCAAAGTTCCATGGTAAGTTGGCGGACTCTCCTGGTCAGTGATCAAATGTAACACAGTAGGGGATTCCGAACTATGACGTGCCTGGCTGTACATCTTTGTGAATGGCAGGATACCCTTCTTGCGCTTACTAAGGGCAGTATTGTACAGCTTGCGGGAAGGATATCAACTCGCCATGGCATTCAGGATGGGAGGTATATTCCTACAAGCATCTTCAGACGCTGATATAAGGTCTGACTTCTAAACGGTACGAGAAGAGAAGTTACGGACCTTTTTTGCTTTGTGCTTAACAACCTGCGGTGCGCCCCCCTGCTCATACCCCTCGTGACACAACCGCAACTGTGGTTCAATGGCGCAGCAGGTAGGTGAGCGGACTGATAGGGGTGGGACTAAGATTCGATTCCTTGATGCATTTCGTGGTTCTGCTTTTTCTTGGAACGTATGCTTAACGTTTGGAAAGAGTTTTACATACGGTTTGACTCCCCCCCCCTCTTCTACGCTCGTCTCTACTCCTTTTTAATTCCTGTAAATGAGTTTCGAAAAAAAATTACACTCAATTACAATATTCCAACTTCAGTGAAAGCATGGAAATTGATAGCGCTGATGCGGCAGTCTATATGGGGCATATATTGCTGTAACTAGCGCGGAACATTAAACAAGCACATAAGATATCTTGATATAAAATGACGTGTTCACACATAGAAAGAACTTATAGAAGCTCCAAAGGTGGATCGCTGAAGCTCTCACTCTCTTTTACTAGTCCTCCGAGCTTTACTACCCTATTCATCCAAAATCGGTGCAGTTTTTGATCGACTTGTTTCTGTGTGGGGGAAAAGACTAAAAATTTGCTTCCTGGAATAATTGATTGGAGCTCCTATTCGGTCGGGAGGGAACTTCTATCATCGCCATTATTAGGTGACCAGAGAGGATCAATAGGATCATCTTCTAATAAGCTATCTTCCTCGCAGTCGATCATGGGGTTGTCGCACAGCGCGTGAAGCTCCCTTCTGCAATGTTCCTCTATTTTCGGGATAGTGGTTGCGCAATATCGCAGGATGCGAACTCTTTCATTAGATGTGATAGTTACGAAGTCGGGCGCAACATCTCACCAGTTATCGGATCGCAAGAGCTATTGGCTGATGAGTGCTGACGAGAACTACTGCTGATGTCGAAGTTCTACGTTACCCGAACGTAGAACTTACCCGTATTCATCAAAAGTAGTGAAAAAACCGTCGGTTCAAGTGCTTGAAGAGAAATAAAGGTGTATATTGCCTCCTGCTTGAGCGAGTTAGGTGAGAGTGCAATTTCTCTAGAAGGTCATCCGCAGGGCTCAATAAGGAGCAGAGAGGAGCCTCTGGTAGTCGAATTGGTGCGACGATTTATAATACTTCCCAATTGGCATACGTTTCAAGAAAAAGCACAACTACGAAATGCATCAAAGAATCAAACCTTTGCTCCACCACATGAGCCCGCTTACCTACCTGCTGCGCCATCGAAGCACAGTTGCGGTTGTGCGCGAGGGGTTCACAAGCGCAAGGTTTGGGCAGGGAAGATGCTTCTGGGAGTATAGATCTCATCCTGAATGGCCATGGCGAAATGGTATACTGATATTGTTAGATCAGTATTCAAGCTTGTGAGGCTCGTGAAATAATGTCACCATCTCAAGCACCCTGTAATGCGCTGAATACTGCAGTCGATTACAGAAAATTTTTACACTGGTCAAGGTTCAAGTTCATGCAAAAATTCCACGATAAGGTGTTCTGGGGTGTACTGGAAACGCGGAAATACTGGAGATTACTTAAACCGTGGAAGCATTTATTGACTTTTCGATGAACGATGCAAGAATCTGGATATATCCACCGATCAATCAAAATACGTGGTCTGGTACTTCTATTCAGGATAGGTGAAGGCATATGCTTACGCTCTTCTTCTTCTACCTAGCCTCGGTCTCACATCGTAGCAGGGTGCGCTGTTCTTGTTAGACGTCTGCACGTGTTCCCATCGTGTGCATCTTCTGCTGCCACCACGTGAGGTCCATGTCGTTGACACCCTCTATTTTTTCTCTGAGTCTCATCGTGGTCGCTCGTTCTCATGCATTCTCAACACGTACCCATACTATAGCAGTCGCTGTTCTTGTGCCTTAGGCTGGATCGAAGTAGTCTGTATGATCGCACCAACTTTGACCTTTCTGGCTCTGTCGAGTCGTACCCAGCTCAGCGTCCTCAATTTAGGTAGGTGGAGTCACATTTCATGATTTCTGCGCGTGAGAAAGCACTCGCAGCAGTATAGCATCGCCGGAATTACCGCTGCCTGGCACGCCTTGCCCTCGAGCGTTCTGGAAGACTGCCGGGCGCAGAGGATGGTTAGGGACTCCTTTCATTTGATCCGAACTACAGTTATTCGAGCCTTTATCGCCTGGTTATCATGAGCTTCACCGTGCTTCGCAAGAACTGAGAGTTCTCGACACTCTCGATGCTTCTGATGTGGCAGTCTACGATAAGTTCGGTGCGCTCTTCGAAGCTCAGGAACTTAGTCTTCTTCATGTTTACCCGGAGTCCACTCTCAGCGAGTTCATCCTGCCACCTTTGCACTTTCTCTGCTATCCGCTCTCAGGGCAATGTCATCGGCGTAAAGGATGATATTGAATGGCTCTAATGCGAGTTCCCTTGCTGTGACATCGAGAGTAAAGAGGAAAAGAAACGTGCTCAGAGTTGATCTCTGGTGAACCATACCGTGATGTCAATCTTGTCTTTGTCGAGCCGTGTGGTGTGCGTACCGATACCTTTGCTCTATCATGCATGTCCTCTACCACGGAGATGAGGTGTTCGGGAATATTCCGTTTTCTGAGAGCCCCCAGAGTACAGGTCGGTAGGCGACCGAAGGCCTTCTCGAGGATTAGAAAGTCTAGGTAGCATGGTCGACGCTTATTTCGATACTTCACCATCACCTATTTGGCGATGGAGATAAAACCAATGGTGGCTCTTTCGGGCCTAAATCCATCAAACCATAACAACCGGCTGGTGGGGGCGAGTGCGATGAATGATCTTGTGGTTCTGTGAATGCAGTTCCATTGTCCAATTCAGCAGCATAAATGTGAGTTCAGATCTACTTAACCGGTGAACCATCTGTCGAGTTTCAAGGAGATCCCTCTCTCCCTTCCTCTTTCTTTATCCTTTCAGCCATAACATCATGCTCTCCTCTTCATCACTTGCTTTTCTTGCTCTTCTGGTGCTCTAAACATAAACCGCTGTTTTATGACTGTTTGTTGTAGCGCGTCCAATGGATGCACTTGAATTAATAAATGAATAAACAAGTGAACAAATAAATAAGGCCAAACTACTCCTGCGAGATCTAGACAGTTTCCACTAGACTTGCATCGACTAACCGCTCGCACAGCTCCAGGGTGAGCGGAGTTAACCTGATGCCTGGTAGTTGGAGCATTTCGTCGCATCTCCTGTTTCAAGACGACTGTGCTGCTCCTTACGCCTCTGGAATCCTTCCCTCGGCTGTTACTCTGTTTAGGAGGCCGGTGAGCTATCTTCCAACAAGCTTTCAAGCCCTGTCTTTCTAACACCTTCTTCCTAACTCTCGCGGATTTCATCCTTTGCTCAGGCGATGCTAGGACATGTCGTCGCATCTATCTGTGAGCTGTTCTTGCGAGAAACAAATTTTTTCTTTTCTTCCTTGTACGGGCTCCTGAACCGAATCTTCCACTGTGTATTTCGAGAACACCCTTACACACAACTATGGTCCAGCGCAGGTCAAATTTGAGCGGCGCACTTTCCTCTTATGACGTCTGGTTTGAAAAACCGGCGCTGTTTTTCACCACTCGGGCTTCTTTTTAATTTCTCGAGAAATTCTTCGGGGGCTAGGTTCGCCAAATTTCACAGATGCACAGCTTAAGGTACTAGCTACCAAATGGTATAATAGCCCGCTGCTCTATCCCCTTTGCTTTTCTGCCATTCCTCTATATGTGGCGGCCACTTTGAATGGGATGACCTAATACTTCGAAGAGTGAGCCTGGCCTTGGGGGAACCTTTCCTTTTCCCATTCAGCCTCAGCGGAGCCCTAAATAGCGCTGGTGTAGAGAAATGATGTTACTCGCGATCAGGACATCTATAGACAAAGTATCAGCAAGTGTCGTTTTTTTGAACTCTTGGGGTAGGAATAGTCAAATAGTGCCTAGTTCTCTTTACTGTCATTTTCTTCGTGCCTTTTGCGATTCTTTTCGTTTGTAGCCTCGTCACAGGGGGGGGGGGTGTATTGAGGCCCTTGTTTGGGGGAAGGCGTATTTAATGGAAAATGATCACAACGCGATGGCGTGCCCTGTCTGCGAGTCGTCAGATTCTTCAAATTCACAGGTCGAGGTTAGTCTTCCTAGATTCCGCCGATTCTTCCATCAACTCGTCTTGTACGAAAGCGGTCCAACAATAAGCAGTATCGCTGGGATCTGCACCCGAAAGAAAACATTCTCCGTGACAGCTACCCAGTTTTTGAAAGAACTGTGGAAGTCACTCTGATGTTATCCCATTGACATCGATTGATACCGACACTGCTACTGCCCTGTTTACTGGAGGTGCAAGGTGTACCAAGTAACATATGAAGCAGAGCAACAAAGGATTTACTATAACGAGGACTAGTACCGACGGGCCGGTCTCTCTCAATGTACTGTTTGAGGCTGTTCATCACTCCTCTAGTCATTCTTTCTGGTAACAAAATTTTTGACATTCATCGGTTTGTATGGTTATGCGTGCCCACGGGGCCTCTACTGGAGTCGTGTGCCCCCGTTACCAAAATTTGCGCTTCCTACTGAAATAAATTGATGAACTCATCCTACTCTAACAAGGCCTTTGCGTGTGGTTGCGTTTATTTATAAGATTCGTAGCCCTCGTCGCCGCGACGATGGACTTTTTGTTTTTATTTCTGGCGCCGACACAATAAGGTGGCGGCATGGCGCTGAACGAGAAGATGTAACTTCGAATAGACAATAAATGGAAACGTAGAAAGAAGTAAGTGTCATATTCGTAAACAGAGGGCAAAGTTGCTTAACTTCTACATATCAAGTTTCAGCAATAATTTTCTTAATGATAATTCGAAGCTGTTGTAGTTGAAGAGCACCGACTCATGAAGTATCACTATTTAGGAGGTGTCCATATATTGCATTTATGCAGGAATATAACTGTGTGCAGACATATGAGAGAAGACTTCGCTGAAGCAGGGAGCGAACCATGAACCCAATCCTTTCCGCGTCAACGAGACTCCATCACGATTTTCAATTTCTTTCCCTTTTTCTCCTTTCACAGTAAGCAAACCTATGTTAAAATTATTGAAAGTATTTTTATCACATCATTATCTCCAAGTCTAACAGAATTGAAGACTCTTGAAACCCTCTTCAAAACTTCCCCAGCATGAACCCCTCTGTTCTTAATATCGGCTCCAAACACCTATCTTGAGTTCCTTATCAGTTCTTCATCCAACTTTTACTGTTTTTTTTCTATGATACACTCGCTGGAAGGGACTTTGAGAACCAACTGTCCCATAAATAACAGTTACTTTGAACGTGTAGCATCCCGTATGGTGTTTACAAGCACAGCAGCCACAACGCTGCCCATACTATTTTAATGACGGGCTTAACCGCAGCACTCAAGGGTACTTCAAGACCGGAAAGGAAAATTCCACTATAAAGTTGAACAGAAAGTTAGTCGGAACTTTAAAGAAGAATCGCAGCGGAAGCAGCCAGATTTGTCTCAGTCCGGCAATTTTGTCTCCTCTGAAGGCAGGATATGAGTTGAGGATAGTTGAGTGTTAATAATGTGGTCTCACTCTGCACTCTGAGTGACGTGTTCTCTCTGCCGTATAGGTATTGTATATGGCTCAGTGAGCCCTTAGTTGAACTCGCAATAGCGTCCAGTGTGAGCTTTTGTGCTCGAAATTGAGTTTTTGGATCTTTTGAAGAAATTTAGAAATACACTGCTTCTTGTCCATACACTGCGAGAAACTTTAGTTGTCTTAGCTTCTTGGTTGAACACGAAAATGAGAAAAGGTTCATTTTTGTGAACTCTTCATCAATTTAATTACGTAAAGATTAATTAAAGTCGAACTCTGTAAAGAACCAAACATCTTGTGCTTTATGAAAATTCTTCATCAGACAATATAAATATAAATTGCATAAGCAAATCAAAACTAATCATGGAGCTCATGTCATCTATTATGCTAGCAATACTGGTGATAAATCAGCAGCCAGTGCAGTCAGTTAAGCGAGGTAACCCCGCAGGCGACCTCACACGGTCTCCTCACGGGCGAGTATGGGAAGTGCTAAGTAAGGTCGACCTATGGGTTCCTTTTGTCCCACCCCACCGCTGTAAATGCCTACTAGGTATTTTTTGCGAAGAAGGAACTGCAGATGGCTAGTTCGTGTGCTGTGGCTAGGTCTGCTCTTCCCTTCTATGCACCCCTTTTTAGACCCCTTCTGTCACTACTCATACGTCCATTCAGTTCACCAGCCATGTGAGATAATCACCCTCCAAAATCGACCTGATGATCTAGTCTAGGGTCAGGTGTAATTCAACCTTTTCTAGCTCGTACCACCCGAATTGCGGTGCGTACACGGTCATTGTTGTTCAACACACTTATGATTCGATAACTGTTCCTGTTCACAGAGGAAACACAGTCCTTGAGAGAATTCTGTACCGCTATGAACACACCATTCCGTTTGACGTCTTCTCCATTGTACGAAAGTTCGTTGATTTCTCCTTCCTCGCAAATATTTGCTCCTTTTCGGAGCGTTAGCTACCTCACGAGTCTTTTCGGTATGCGACCCGCGTTCAAGGCCCCACCTCAGACGAACTTTTCGGCCGGAATCGCCTTACCCTTCGGCAGCCCTTGCATGTTGACCCGGAATTCGAGCAAAAGCTCTGCGCACCACCTCTAGGTGAACTGCTAGCATTACCTAGGACTTTTGCGACTTCTAATAATTTTATTGTGACGGGTTCTCCATCATTCAGCCTGTCAACTTGGCGCTGGTATCTTCATCATTTTTGCAATTTTTGCAAGGCATATTTTGTGCCTTGGCAGAGAGAAATCATCACTCAGAATGCAGACTGAGACCACATTATTAACACTCAGCTATCCTCAATTCATTTCCTGCCTTCAGAGGAGACAAAATTGCCGGACTGAGAAAAATCTGGCTGCTTCCGCTGCGATTCTTCTTTGAAGTTCCGACTAACTTTCTGTTAAACTTTATAGTGGAATTTTTCTTTCCGGTCTTGAAGTACCCTTGAGTGCCGTGGTTAAGCCCGTCATTAGAATAGTCTGGGCAGCGTTGTGGCTGCTGCGCTTGTGAATACCATACGGAATGCTGCACGTTCAAAGCAACTGTTATTTATGGAACAGTTGGTTCTCAAAGTCCCTTCCAGCAAGTGTATCATAGAAAAAAAACAGTAAAATTTGGATGATTGAAGAACTGATAAGGAACTCAAGACAGATGTTTGGGGCCGATATTAAAGGAACGGTCTGCGATCAAGAATCGAAGATGAAAATATGGCATCGGGAGGATAGTGCGGTCCGCGACGAACAACCCTGTACCGTTTTCGCGGCAAAAAAGTGCACGGGAGGGGCGCTATAAGGCAAAATAGGTCCAGTGGTTCCTCCTTTTTCCAGTGACTCCGCCTCCCAAGCGCTGCCCTTCAGTGAAAAACCAGTTGTGGGACGAGAAAAGCATGAAAATCTAAGCGCCTTCATTATTTGTAGTAGGGTTGTATTGAGTCAGCTGAGCGCGCGGAGTGGTAAAACTGGAAATGTATTGCAAAAAATATTGTATTGCAAAAGTGCACGAAATGTTGGAAGTAGCAACATTTTGAATTTGAAAAGCAAAACAAACTCAAAAAGAACAAAAAAACATAATGATGCGATGAATTCACTGAAAAAATAACAATATTAAAGGTCACTCTTCCAAACGTGGCGCCAAACCTATTTCTGGCAGTGAGCCAATAACGTGGAACGCTCGTCCATAAGCGCTGTTTCTCCATCGTATGCATGTACAAACTAGGATTGTAACGGGGTCCTATTTAGGACATTGGGCATGTTTTTTCTGCTTTTTCCTTCACTATTGTTTTACTCTAAACTTTGTCCTTTTCATGCGAAGCCCAAATTCACTATCTAAGATGGCAAATGAGCGCTGGCTTTGTCTTTAAGAACAGAGGGGTTTATGCTAGGGAAGTTTTAAAGAGGGTTTCAAAAGTCTTCAATTCTGTTAGACTTGGAGATAGTGATGTGATAAAAAATACTTTCAACTAATTTTAAAATAGGTTTGCTTACTGTGAAAGGAGAAATAGGAAAAGAAATTGAAAATCGAGTCGTCTGTTGGGCCATGTTCATCTGGAACCCTAGAATTTATGAAAATCGGACACTGACCTTCAAAGCCCCTCAGTGAATTTCCCTAACTTCTCCTTCTTGTGACTTTTCATTCCAACATTTTCATTTCACCATCCTTCATTGAGGGCTCGCCACACACCTTGTTTCCTGTTGGTTGCTTGAAACTTCCACTATGCAATGCAACCTCGTGCTAGTTCTCTCCCTCCTGTTTTTAGTGTCTGTTTGAATGGTAGGATTGTCCTTTCCATATCAGCAGTTTCGAAAATAATAATTGGTTTCAACCTATAGTGTCCCACATAGGCGATCGCGAAGCCGCGCGGATTAATCGAGTGATGGGCACAGATGGTTACTACGTTCCAGAATCATCTTCACATACCACCTCCACCTTGTTACCCTTGACGAATCGGTGCCTTTCTCAGAACAGTAAGGATCTCTTTTTTTGGGGACTGTTATCATTCTGTATTCGGATCAATCTAAGATAATAGGACTTACCTGGGAAGTCGTTCGGGAAGTGCAGCTCTTTGAAAGTATTCTCTGCGTGATGCGGGGACACATGCATAAAGCGAGTTCGTCCCTTCGAAACACCGCTAGGATCACTAAGGAAGTATGAGGAAGAAATCTGTGGAAACTGCTTTTTTTCAAGCCTCTATGTGCTTTGAATCCCTTGCAGTGTTGACCAAGGGATTCAAAGCATTGTCATTCAGTGGAGGGTATTCCCTAGAGATAACCTAAATCAAGGTAAAATATAGTCACAACTGGGTTTTTGCTTGCGCTACGTGCTCATGAAAGAGTGGTCAGAGCTGCAGCGATCGGACAACCTAGTGGTTAGTGTGATGGAGTCTCGTTGAAAGAAAGGATTGGGTTCATGGTTCGCTCCCTGCTTCAGCGATGAGCGATCTTCTCATATGTCTGCACACAGTTCTATTCCTGCATAAATGCAATATATGGACACCTTCTAAATAGTGATACTTCATGAGTCGGTGCTCTTCAACTACAACAGCTTCGATTATCATTAAGAAAATTATTGCTGAAACTTGATATGTAGAAGTTAAGCAACTTTGCCCTCTGTTTACGAATATGACACTTACTTCTTTCTACGTTTCCATTTATTGTCTATTCGAAGTTACATCTTCTCGTTCAGCGCCATGCCGCCACCTTATTGTGTCGGCGCCAGAAATAAAAACAAAAAGTCCATCGTCGCGGCGACGAGGGCTACGAATCTTATAAATAAACGCAACCACACGCAAAGGCCTTGTTAGAGTAGGATGAGTTCATGTGCAGTTTATTTCAGTAGGAAGCGCAAATTTTGGTAACAGGGCAACGACTCCAGTAGAGGCACCCGTGGGCACGCATAACCATACAAACCGATGAATGTCAAAAATTTTGTTACCTGAAAGAATGACTAGAGGAGTAATGAACAGCCTCAAACAGTACATTGAGAGAGACCGGCCCGTCGGTACAGTCCTCGTTATAGAAATCCTTTGTGCTCTGCTTCATATGTTACTTGGTACACCTTGCACCTCCAGTAAAACAGGGCAGTAGCAGTGTCGGTATCAATCGATGTCAATGGGATAACATCAGAGTGACTTCCACAGTTCTTTCAAAAACTGGGTAGCTGTCACGGAGAATGTTTTCTTTCGGGTGCAGATCCCAGCGATACTGCTTATTGTTGGACCGCTTTCGTACAAGACGAGTTGATGGATGAATCGGCGGAATCTAGGAAAACTAACCTCGACCTGTGAATTTGAAGAATCTGACGACTCGCAGACAGGGCACGCCATCGCGTTGTGATCATTTTCCGTTAAATACGCCTTCCCCCAAACAAGGGCCTCAATACAACCCCCCTGTCACGAGGCTACAAACGAAAAGAATCGCAAAAGGGACGAAGAAAATGGCAGTAAAGAGAACTAGGCACTGCTTGACTATTCCTACCCCAAGAGTTCAAAAAAACGACACTTGCTGATACTTTGTCTATAGATGTCCTGATCGCGAGTAACACCATTTCTCTACACCAGCGCTATTTAGCGCTCCGCTGAGGCTGAATGGGAAAAGGAAAGGTTCCCCTAAGGCCAGGCTCAGTCTTCGAAGTATTAGGTCATCCCATTCAAACTGGCCGCCACATATAGAGGAATGGCAGAAAAGCAAAGGGGATAGAGCAGCGGGCTACTATACCATTTGGTAGCTAGTACCTCAAGCTGTGTATCTGTGAAATTTGGCGAACCTAGCCCCCGAAGAATTTCTCGAGAAATCGAAAAGAAGCCCGAGTGGTAAAAATCGGCGCCGGTTTTTCAAACCAGACGTCATAAGAGGAAAGTGTGCCGCTCAAATTTGACCTGCGCTGGACCATAGTTGTGTGTAAGGGTGTTCTCGAAATACACGCTGGAACATTTGGTTCAGGAGCCCGTACAAGGAAGAAAGGAAAAATTTGTTGTCGTGGATGGTCCCATAATATACATCGTGCACAAGAAAAAAGGGTGGATGAAGTCAGGCACTGAATATCTGATCACAGAGCCTGGACCCTTGTCGGGTTTCCCTGCGAGACTGACATCCCTGCTGCAATTACTGTACGTGTTGTGACTGATAAACTGAGGATGGTCAAGGGGCTGTGCGCATGGGTACCTAATTTTCTTATAGAAGACGAACGCAGTACCGATTCTATACCTCTAGCAGTAATGTTCTCAGCATGAGATCTCACTCACAAATGTGAAAACGCACCCAGGCCTTAGATGAAATATGGGTGGTCTCGGACCTCGAGCCAGAACTCACAATAGTCAATTCTGTGTGAATGCAGATGAGAAGCCGCCCGAGTTCTACCATGAAGAGTTACGTGGGCGCAAGTGGATGATCATCATAGCAAAGTCCCACACTGTAGCTTTCAAGCGGCTCTATACAGAGAGCAAATCCATCAGTGTCGGTGCATATTGCCTGTTCCTCGGCATTCAGATCGACAAATGGATGCTACCACACAACTACAAGAAGGCCACCGTTGCTTGTTATAGTACCAGACCCCGAGTAATTGTATTGCAGATCAGTGCTGGGACACAAACAATACTGAGACCTGGGTTCAATCGCCTCATTC
>MU912266.1:35184-45290 GCA_036418165.1 Cooperia oncophora
CCAGGCCTTAGATGAAAGATGGATGGTCTCGGACCTCGAGCCGAAACTCACAATCGTCAATTTTGTATGAATGCAGATGAGAAGCCGCCCGAGTTCTACCATGAAGAGTTACGTGGGCGCAAGTGGATGATCATCATAGCAAAGGATTCCCACACTGTGGCTTTCAAGCGGCTCTATACAGAGAACAAATCCGTCACTGTCGGTGCATATTGCCTGTTCCTCGGCATTCAGATCGACAAATGGATGCTACCACACAACTACAAGAAGGCCACCGTTGCTCGTCATAGTACCAGACCCCGAGTAACTGTATTGTAGATCAGTGCTGGGACACAAACAATACTGAGACCTGGGTTCAATCGCCCCATTCGCCCGTCATAAAGCCATGCGATTACAACTGTTCTATTCAGTTGAGACTCTCCGACGGCAGACGCTACAATGTTTTGTCATTTGCCGAAATTGGCAACAACAGCAATTTACCCACACTTGTTGAAAAATCGAAGGTACCAGAGGTCCAAAGGCCCTCGGGGCACTGGGAGCGGGTCATTGGTGAAGGAGGGATTTACTCATCCTAAAGCTAAAATATCACTTTTTTATTATAAGTTACACTTGATTGAATTCTGATCGGACCTTTTCACTACCATATTAAAGAGCATATTAAATACTATCATGATGCTCCGCCACAGCCTTCTGGACCACCGCCATCGAGAGATTCTGCCACGCAACCATGGTTCGGTGCCTGAGTTCAGCGAGATCGTTGATTTCTCCGCCACTGTAGACCACCCTATTGAACTCCGCCCGAACCAGGTAATTGATGGGGTTTAGGTCAGGTGACCCGCTTTGATATTCCATCTTCTTCAGGAACTCAACGCCCTTCCATTCCAAGTAGGCGAGAGTTTTTCCAACGCCCTTCAATTTCATGTGGTGTCACCCAATCCTGTAGCAGTACAAAGTTTCCAAGAAGGTACGGGCGACGACATGTGGGGAGGATATTCTTCTCGAGTTGCTCGATGTAACCGCCAGCGCTCACCTTCAGTCCGGGGTCCACGAAGAAAATATCGGTCTTCCCTTCCAGGTACGTCCGGTCCATACCATCAACCCGCGCCTTGGCGACTGTGGTGAAGATGATGTCCTAGACCGTAGCGACGTTGTCGGAGCTGCTCGATGTTGGAGATCGAGAGTACTGGTCTCCAGGTAGCTATCCATGGGTGACTCCATACTAGAAGTTTCGTATCTGTTTGGAGGTGGCATGAATTCCCCTCCAAAAGATGAAGTCATCTCTAGTCGCAGCCCGACTGCAGAAGCCCTTTGGAATGGAAGGGCGTTTCGTACCTGAAGAAGATGTAATATTGAAGTATGTCCCCTGACCTGAACCCACTCAATTACCTAGTTCGGGCGGAGTTCAATAGGGTGGTCTACGGTGGCGGAGAAATCGACTACCCCGCTGATCTCAGGTACCACATCGCGGTCGCGTGCCAGAATCTCTCGATGGCGCTCGTCCAGAAGGCTGTGGCGGAGTGTCATGATAGTACTTAATATGCTCTTCAATATGGTAGTAAAAATGTCCGATCAGAATTTGATAAAGTGTAACTTATAGCGCCTCGAAAGTCAATGAGGCAAAGTGACTTTTTTGGCCCCCCTGTATATATATATATATATATATATATATATATATATATATATATATATATATATATATATATATATATATATATATATATATATATATATATATATATATATATATATATATATATATATATATATATATATATATATATATATATATATATATATATATATATATATATATATATATATATATATATATATATATATATATATATATATATATATATATATATATATATATATATATATATATATATATATATATATATATATATATATATATATATATATATATATATATATATATATATATATATATATATATATATATATATATATATAGGTTATCAGGAATTCTCAGCCGTTGTGCACCTATTGTTATGTACATCCTGCCTCTGATTAAAAACTCATTCTGCCTTGCTTCTCAGTAGCACATCCTGTAGAGAATTTCTTGCGCTATCTGATGGTATAATTGCCGTTTCACCATTGCTTGATAAACCCCCTTTTTTCAAGATTTTTTCAAGCATGTGAAAAGAGCACTTCGGACGATTTTTTCTTCGACTATAAATTGGGGCAATCCGCAATCGAAACAACTCAACAAATTAACCAGGTGTGAGGGCCCAATAGTGCTAGAGAAAGCACTGTGCGGCAATGGCTCAACAAATTTCGTTCTGGAGATTTCAGCCTTGAAGATGAACCTCATAGCGGTCGACCTAAAGCAATATCTGACGAGGATTTAGGGGATTTTGGGAGGCTGACCCATCCCAAACAGTTCGAGAGATAGCAGAAGAGCTAGGCCTTGGCAAATCCACTGTTGCAGATGGTCTGGAACGCATTGGTGAAAAAAAACTCGAAAATTGGGTGCCCCACAATCGGAGTGACCGGCAGGAATCGGCACGTCTCGAGGTTCCTTCTGCATTGCTTTTGCGCAGCAGAAACGACCTGTTTTTGGGCCGAATTGTCACCTGTGATGAAAAATGGATAATGTATGATAACAGGAGACGTTCCGGACAGTTGGTTGGATTTCGAAGAACCACCGAGGTAATTTTTAAAGCCGAACCCTCACGAAAAAAGATTCTGGTCACGGCTTGGTGGTCATCGGCTGGTGTGATCCACTATAACTTCGATCCACAGCGGTCAAACATCACAGCCCAAAGCCTACTGTGAAGAATCGACGAATTTGACGAGAATTTTGTCAGATGCGGCCAACACCTTCAAAAGAAAGGGTCCGGTACTTTCGCATGACAACGCCCGCCCACACGTTTCACAAATCACTATCCATAAATTGAACAAGTTGGGGGCGACCGTTGAAAGTTTTACCCCAACCCATATTCTTTCAGAACCCTTCACAACCGACTATCACCTCTTTCTAAACATTTTCAGAACTCCCTAGCTGGAAAATACTTCATCAATCAGGACAGGCAAAAAAGCCTTCGTGGATTTCGTGAACTCTGCGGACCCCAGTTATGTACTTTTGATGGATTCTCAAACTGCTGAGTGCATTGCAAAGTGTGCGATTCGGAATGGTGCCTAATTTCGATCAAATCCGTATAGACAAAGAGAGTTATATCTGTTTAAAGTGAAACACCTTCCAAAACGACTCGAGAACTATTCCCGAAACCTAATATATAATAATATTATATATATAATATAATATATATATATATTGTATATATAATATAATATATCTAGTGTTTATTAGTAGTATATATATATATATATATATATATATATATATATATATATATATATATATATATATATATATATATATATATATATATATATATATATATATATATATATATATATATATATATATATATATATATATATATATATATATATATATATATATATATATATATATCAACCCCATAATATATAATCGCTTGTTGTTTGTTTGTAAGTTTGTTTGTTTGTTTGTAAGTTTGTTTGTAAGTTTGTTTGTTTGTTTGTAAGTTTGTCTGTCCGGAAATTCGGTTCGACCTGAAGAACGACGATCTGGTGATGAGAGGTCCGTCAAGGTGGGATGGGTAGGGCGTGCGACAAGAATAACACAAGCACACGTGACCTAGGAAAGCCTCCGCTACAGTTGCGGGCACTCCCCGAAAGTTTGGGGTTCCGCACAAAAATGTTCATAATTCGCTTCCGGGGCAGCCTAAAGATGGGGGAAAAAGGAAATAAGGTTAGTAAGGAGTCGCCAGACTAACTGTGCAGGTACACCCTAAATGGGCGGGGCGTACTCAAGGTGGGCGGTGCTTCTCGCAAAATTCAGTAACCCGGTTCGCGAGAGTGTTTGGAAGTCGCAAAAAGCTCAGTTTAGAATGTAAATATCTGGCGAATATAGGGCACGCTCAAAGCGTGTTGAGACCCGCCCACAGTGGGCGGGGCTTGCCCTAAATCGCAGGGTATTCATTTTAAATGTTTGTAGCTCGGTTCCAGAACACTCCAAATACCGGAAAAAAGTGGATTAAGTTCAGCAGAGGTCGTCGGTGAGAGATTGTGGGGCAAAAAAATGTGGCGGAGCCTGCTCCGAGGTGGGCGGAGCCAGACAAAAAGGTCTGTAAAACGGTTCCAGAATACTCCAGACACCGGAAAAAAGTGGATTAAGGTCAGCAGAGGGTCGTCGGTTAAGATTGTAGGGCAAAAAATTGTGGGCGGAGCCTGCTCCGAGGTGGGCGGAGCCAGACAAAAAGGTCTGTAAAACGGTTCCAGAATACTCCAGAGACCGGAAAAAAGGATTAAGGTCAGCAGAGGGTCGCGGGTGAGGCATTGTGGACCAACACAGTTGTGGCGGAGCTGCTCGAGGGGGCGGAGCCAGACAAAAAAGGTCTGTAAAACGGTTCCAGAATACTCCAGACACCGGAAAAAAGTGGATTAAGGTCAGCAGAGGGTCGTCGGTGAGGATTGTGGGGCAAAAACATTGTGGGCGGAGCCTGCTCCGAGGTGGCGGAGTCAGACAAAAGATCTGTAAAACGGTCCCAGAGCACTTCAAAGACCGGAAAAAAGTGGATCAAGGTCAGCAGAGGGTCGCGGGTGAGATTGTGGGGCAAAAACACCGTGGGCGGAACCAGCGTGAGGTGGGCGACAGCCAGAGACGAATTTCCCTAAAACTGTCCCAGAGCACTTCAATGACCGGAAAAAAAAGTGGATCAAGGTCAGCAGAGGGTCGTCGGTGAGGATTGTGGGGCAAAAACATTGAGCCTGCTCCGAGGTGGCGGAGCCAGACGGAATATTCCCTAAAACTGTCCCAGAGCACTTCAAAGACCGGAAAAAAAAAGTGGATTAAGGTCAGCAGAGGGTCGTCGGTGAGGATTGTGGGGCACAAACAATTGTGCTGCCTCCAGTGGAGGAGTCAGACGAAGGAATCTGGTAAACATAGGTCAGAGATACTTCATGACACCAGAAAATGGAAGTACAGAACAAAAGGAGGGTATCAGTTTATTCAGAAATATGTTAAAGAAGAGCACGCGCGGCGCGAGCCGCGCCGCCGGGCAGCGGGCAGTATCAGAAGAAGCACGCCGGCGCTCAAGCGCGAGGCGAATGGTTATATATATATATATATATATATATATATATATATATATATATATATATATATATATATATATATATATATATATATATATATATATATATATATATATATATATACTATATAATATATAATATATATAATATATAGATATATATATATAATATATATTATTATACTATATATTATATAAATATATATACAGGGGCGCCAAAAAAAGCATATGTCCTCCCTGACTTTCAAGGCGCTTAGGGTACACGTTTATTAATTTTACCGATATGCGTTTGATTTCTCCGCCACTGTAGACCACCCTGTTGAGCTCCGCCCGAACTAGGTAATTGAGTGGGTTCAGGTCAGGGGACATACTTTAATATTACATCTTCATCAGGTACGAAACGCCCTTCCATTCGAAGTAGGCGAGGAGTTTTCCAAAACCCTTCGATTCCATGTGGTGGCACCCAAACCTGTAGCAGCACAAGGTCTCCAAGAAGGTACGGGCGACCACATGTGGGGAGGATATCCTTCTCGAGTTACTTGATGTAACTGCCAGCGCTCACCTTCAGTCGGGGTCTACAAAGAAAATATCGGTCTTCCCATTCCAGGTACGGCCGGTCCACACCATCAACCCGCGCCTTGGTGAATGGGGTGAAGATGATGTCCTGGACGTAGCACCTTAGACGCGGTCTGACTCGAAGTGAGTCTTGCAGATCAAGAGTACTGGTCTCCAGGTAGCTATCCATGGGTGATTCCATTCAAGAAGTTCCGCAGCTGTTTGGAGGCCACGTGAATTCCAAAGGCGTTCTCCACTCAGGCCGCGACTGGAGATGACTTCATATTTGTGTACATGAAGGTGAATGGCGGCAGCCGGCTCCTGCTTATAGAGGAAGATCTTGGGTATCTTCCGCCCTGGTACTCATATCCACTTCCTCTGTCTGGGCTGCGAAAAACTCGTATATGTTTTGTGTTTCTGACTCGGCCGAAATGACTTTTTTTTGGCCCCCCTGTATATATATATATATATATATATATATATATATATATATATATATATATATATATATATATATATATATATATATATATATATATATATATATATATATATATATATATATATATATATATATATATATATATATATATATATATATATATATATATATATATATATATATATATATATATATATATATATATATATATATATATATATATATATATATATATATATATATATATATATATATATATATATATATATATATATATATATATATAAAATGGGGACGATACCAGCGTCAGGCCCAGGTTGACAGGCCGGCTGATGGAGGAACCCGTCACAACAATCATGACAAGTCGCAATAGAATCAGTGTTAATGCTAGGACGTCACCCGGAAGTGGCGCGCAGAACCCTCGCCCGAGTTCTGTGGTCAGTATGCGAGGGCTACCGAGGGGTGAACGACCTCGGCCAAAGAAGCTAGTTCGAATTGGGACCCTGAACGTGGGGTCGCTTACCGGGAAGTCTCGTGAGGTTGCCGACCTCATGAGACGCAGGAATATCCAAGTCCTATGCCTTCAGGAAACGCGATGGAAGGGTGCGAAGGCCCGCGAGATTGGAGAAGGCGTCAAACTCTTCTACAATGGAGCAGACACCAAACGGAATGGCGTGGCCATAGCGGTGGCAGAATCCCTCAAGGACTGCGTCTCCACTGTGAACAGGATCAGTGATCGGATCATGGGAGTGAGAATGGACACGAAGGAGGGGTACTGGACAGTACTGACCGTGTACGCACCACAATCCGGTTGCTCCGAGGCGGAAAAGGATGAGTTCTACCTGACCCTGGACGAGGCCATAAGATCGGTTCCGGACTACCTCACCATAGCTGGGGATCTGAATGGCCATGTGGGAAATGACAGAAGGGGTCTAGAAAGGGTGCACGGAGGCCAAGGAATAGGGGCAAAGAACGCTGAGGGAGAACGGATCCTTGACCTAGCCACAGCCCACGACTTAGCAATCTGTAGCACCTTCGCGAAAAGGAGGACTCAGAAGATAACCTACAGCAGTGGAGGGAGACAAACGGAAATCGACCATGTCCTGGTCAGAAGATCGTCTCTCAAAACCGTCAAGGATATCAAGGTACTGCCTGGGGAAGAGCTGGGCCCTCAGCACAGGCCTCTCCTGGCAGACATCGCCATAGACCTCGTCCTGGGAGAGACGCGAGGTGGTATCAGAGGAGACAAGGCAGCCTGGTTCTGGAACGAGGAAGTCCAGGGGATCGTCAAGCAGAAGAAGGAAGCATACAAACGCTGGCAAAAGACACGGAGCCCAGAAGACTACGCTGCCTACAAGAGCTGCAAGCGACTCGCCAAGGCGCCGTTGCTAAGGCCAAGAATACGGAAATGGACGCCCTGTACGACAAGCTGGAAGGCCGAGAAGGGGACAAGTTCGTCTTCCGCCTGGCTAAAGCTCGGCATCGCGCTGCTCAGGACATCAGGGTCGTAAAGACTGTGAAGAGCAGCAACGGGGCCATTCTCAGGAAACCAGCCGAAGTCAGAAGAGGTGGGAAGAATACTTCGAGGGACTTCTGAACGAAGAATTCCCCCGCAGGGACAGCCCACAGATAGAGGCGACGGCAGGTCCCATCACTCCCTGGACGAAGGATGAAGTCCGCCGGGAGCTAGGGAGAATGAAAGTTGGGAAAGCAGTGGGTCCAGACGGGGTACCGATAGAGGCATGGAAGGCCCTGGGAGAGCTTGGGGTGAGTTGGCTAACAGACTTCCTAAACAACGTAACGGCTGAAGGAAGGATGCCAGATGCGTGGAGGAGCAGCACAATCGTCCCCATCTTCAAAGAAAGGGGACGCGACGGAGTGCTCCAACTACCGCGGCATCAAGTTGACTCCCCATACCATGAAGCTGTACGAGCGCCTGGTCAACACTAGGCTGAGGGAGCTTGTCCCTATCTCGCAGGAACAGTTCGGCTTCATGCCCGAAAGGTCCACCACTGACGCCATCTTCATCGCCAGACAGCTGGTGGTGAAGTACCGAGAGAAAGCGGTCACACCGTCCTGCTATCTAGACCTTGAGAAGGCATTCGACCGCCTGCCTTGGCCTGTACTCCGAAAAGCGCTCAGAGAACGTAACGTTCCGGAGCACCTAGTCTCAATAGTGAATGATATGGAATGGATGACGAGGCTCAGGCAGCTGTAGGCACACTCGCCCACGGCTACGAACGAGGTAAACATCACGCGTGGGGAGCACAGATCAGCATCCACCGTTCCTCTTCCTCCTGACTCTGAATGTCATGGCAAAAGAACTCATGGACAGAACACTGAAAACCATCCTCTACGCTGACGACATCGCCCTGAAAGCGCGGCCAGCAGGGAGAACTCCAGGACAATGTCCAGCGTGGCAGAATGTGTCGCTGAGCATGGATCCAGTTGACGTGAAGAAGCAAGTCCTGAGCTCTGAAGAATGCACCAACTCATCGGTAACCGTCCGTTGGCGAGAGCATCGAAAGGGTTGAGGACTTCCAGTACCTGGGCTGCAACCTAGCAGCTGATGGCAACGTTGATCGGGCGGTGAAGGCCCGAATCAACGCAGCCTAGATGGAGTGGAGGGAGTCCACTGGCATCCTGTGTGACCGGCGGTGCTCGAGAAGGTTAAAGGGCAAGGTGTACCGGGCGGTATTAAGACCTACAACGCTCTACGGCAGTGAAGGCTGGCCCATTTGCAAGAACCATGAAGGGCAGCTCCACTCAGCTGAAATGAGGATGCTGAGATGGGCCTGCGGTTGACACGACTCGACAGTGTCGAAAACAAGACATCAGGCGATCAACACGAGAAGCTCCTATCAAGCTGAAGACACGAGATAGCGACTCGATCGTAATGGCCACGTAGGCCTGAGGACCACCCAATAAGGAAGGCATTGGAATCGAAGCAGAGGGCAAGCGACCACGAGGAGCCCCAAAGAAAAGATGGAGGGACGTCATCAAGAAGGACCTCACTGAAGTGAAAGCCACGGCAGAAGATGCAGTGGATCGGAACAAGTGGCGACGTCTAACAAGAACAGCGGACCCTGCGACGGCGCGGGACTAACGCTAGGGAGAAGAAGAAGAAGCTGCGGAAAAAACTTGGAACAAGCCGCAAAATCGGGTTTCAAACAATTTGATATATTATTCTTATTCAACAGAAGTATTGTGGAAAGGTGAGCACATTGCGGAAATCCAACAAGAAAAAACTATTCAACGCTTTGAAATTGGTTTGCCTACTGCTGGCCTCGATTTATGGTCGAAGCGAGTCGAAGCTTTATTTCCGTGGTACAAACCGAACATAGTGTGCACTGAGGGATTTTTATATGCTGACTATTTGAGTCATAAAAATAATTTTGAGTCAATCTTATGCTCTGATTCTACCGCCCGTCAAAATATAATAAGCATGAACTTAAACATTGTCTATGTTGAGGAAAGTGATTCAACCTTAAATGGGAAATGATCCATGAACATTATTGTTGTATTTAAGCCGACCAAGATTGTTAACGTTTATTAGGCCAACGTTTCGGCTTCCTCGCCTTCGTCAGAGCCTGAAAGAGTCCGAAACAGTTGTGATTTGCTCTCCCAAACGCCTTAACAAAAACTGAAGACCCTTTTGAGAAACTGGTAAACAACCTAACGGTATCGATCGGTTAAGATGACTCGGCTTACCTTTGATCTCCGCCGCGGAGACGCGAGATCGACCACCCGGCTTGCAGTAATGCGATGAGTGAGAATCCCCCTCTATCCCTCGACCTCAAACCTCGACCTCATGTAGATCAAAACCCACAAAGGTCGGAGAAGGGCGCGAGTTCACGGGTTATGACCACACACTCCTCTTTCCTATTCATTTTGGGGTCTTTAGCCGAAATCCACAATGCCTCCAATGTTTTTCGCGCTGCGATCTT